>JAPYYM010000569.1:0-14522 GCA_028534135.1 Potos flavus
TGTGAGATTGAATGAAATGCTGATAATGCATAAACATTAGAAACCCCCTCAATAGTGAATGTCTTTCAAATATGCCCAGGACAATGAGGTAACTGTAAGTGTTACCTGGATAAGCAGGCTGAAGTTCTCACTTCACATATTTAAGACAAAAAGAAAATGATTTGCAACAAGGCAATACTTTTTACAAAAGCAGGATGGAGGAAATTCATCTAAGGAAAACTGCCTCTTTCTTATCCCAATAGAAAAATTTTTCAGTAAGTAGTTTAACATGATTCTCGTATGAATGGTCTGAGACCACACATTTGAAAACAGTGTTCCAGAAATGTTTTCACCAATCTCTCTTTATTTGGTTTTCCTTACAATTCTTAGGAAGGGCCAAAAAATTGCCTATATTACACATGAACAAACTGACTTTCAGAAAGCTTTCCATAAATAAATAAATAAATAAATAAATAAATAAATAAATAAAAGCTTTCCATAATCCTACAGTATAGGATAAGAATGGGGATGAGAAGTAGAAGCCGGTGCTAATATGTTGCCCATTTTTGTGTCATCCCAGCCTATCAAAACAAGTGTTTGGACCAATTCTATACAAATCTTTGTTATTTAATTATTTATGCTTTGTTATTTAATTATTTGTTATTTAATTATTTATGTTTTAGTGTTGTATAATATTTTATCAATGACAAAATTTACACTGAAAATTTTAAGTCTCTCTCTCTCCATATATATGGATACATACATATGAACACATATGTGTGTATTATGGATACACATATACAGATATATTAATTTATAATTTTATGATTAAATTATATACATATATGTTGATATTATATATGTATATAATGTACTGATATATGCATACATACATTTTATAGGGTAAAATACACATTTTCTAAGGTAAAATATACATTTTCCAGGAATATATATATACTAATTATATGTATTTATATACTTATTATATATGAATAGAATGTACTGATAATATACATATATACATTTTCTGATTATATGCATACATATCTGTATGTATGCATATATGATACACACACACACTATAGTATACTATATACACACATATACACACACAAATGCACACACTTGTATATAGCAAATCAGTAGTTATATTGCCTGGTCTTTCTTTCTTTTTTTCTTTTCTTTCTTTCTTCTTTCTTTTTCTTTTTCTTCTTTTTTTTTTTTTTTTTTTTTTTTGGCTTTTTGGTTCTTACTGTTACCAGCTCACCCTCCTGGAATACAGTCAGTAATAATATTTCAGACATATTTGCTAGTTCACACTTATGTAAAGATGTTTGTATTGAATAACAGGTATATCATTGGTGGCATTTTTGGTAATAGAAAATGATTTAAAGTAAACAATCAATAGGACTAGTTACATGAAATATGGTATATACTTATTTCAGATTACATCATATCTAAGGAAAGAGTCACTCTTTGAATATAAAATTATCTTATTTATTTTATTAAGTGAAAAAGTAACTCACAAAGAAGTATGCTATCAAAAGAATATATTTCACATATTTATAGAATGATCCCCCAAGAAGCGCATTAGTGTTTGATTCTAGGGACGGATACTAAGAGATTGGTGTTCATAGGTAGGAAGAGACTTATAGTCAACTTGCTATACTTTTTCAAAACTTTTAAACTCTGTTACATATTCAGATTTGCCTGTTTACACAATTCTTTTTTAAAAACTTAGGTAATAAGCACAAAAACCTCTAAATAACTAAAATAGAAATCATGTAAGTAAACAAAGATATTTTCATGTTTGAGGTTTTTGCTGAAAGGCACTAAGGGAAAATAATTCATTGCAAAACAACTATTAAAAAATATATAAGACTCAAAAGTCTTTCAACATCTCTTGACTTAATTTCCATAGTAAAATATAGTTTCTTATCACTTGTAGAAGTTTTTATAAATGATCAATAAAAGAAAAAAATATTTAAATATTCGGTCTGAAATATTCCAAATATTTAGGAATTGGAATTTTTGAAATACAGTGATTTAGGTTTCTAAGTTTTATATTCAGTAATTATATGAAGAAATTGTCAGCCTTCATTAATTTTGGTTTAGTCATTTCATTGGAAACACCCATAGTTCTGAAAAGTGCATGGTTTCCACAAAGAAAGTCATGGTTTTTTGCTATCTAAACAGTATGTAATAATGTAAATTAGCTCTTTTTACCCGATATTGTCTAAATGCTAACAACAATTAAAATACACCAAGGAGAACAATAGGCCTGTTTTGCAGTCTCTAAATTTTTGATAAGCATATTCAAACCTTGCTCTTTTTCTTTTTATTTAAAATATTTTGTTGTTTTTATTTTGCTTTTACTTCTTATTCATGGGTTCAGCTACAACAAGGGAAAAACTGGGTGGTCGGGAAGAAATACATTTCCTAATTACAGTTAAAGTTTTGTAGAGAAGGAAAAATAAGAGAAGAGAAAATTGGGTTTTCTAAGTCAAATGCATTTACAAAACAAAACAAAACAAAACAAAACAAAACAAAAATGCATTTACCACTTACTGGAATAAGCATCAGGTTTTTCCTTACCAAGTAATGATTTCAAGCAATGAAAATATTGTTTCTCTGAAAACAAAATACATCATAAAATCCACAGTGCTCTGTAGGGAGCAAGACAATTAGGGAAGTAACAACAATGCACTTTAGATAAGGAAGTGGTAAATTAATCCAGGTTTTATAATATTCTAGTCAACAGGAGACCAAGAAATTTGAACTCTCAGACAATGACAGCTCAGACTGATCAGACACAAAGTTCTGACTTACTTTATCTGAAGAACTTTTAGACATTATGTAGTCTTTTCAATGTTAAATAAACCAAAGATCTTCAGTTAGATGGTAGTCATCCATTTCCTATCACAGAACAATTTGGGGCAGGGAGAACAGAGGAGAGAACTACAATTAGATCCAACATATGTACACATACATTCATAAGCTGTTAGAATTGATGTCTGAATATTGGGGAGAGACCCATCCTCTGGCTGCATTTTAGGGTCAAGATCAAATCATTCTCAGAGGAAAAGAAGAATGGTAGTTTGGTGGAAAGAAGTATTAGTAACTCAGTTCAGAACTGGTAACAATATTCTCGTGCAGTGTGAGTGGCAGATAATTAAGTCTATCTGAGTCTTAGGCTTTTTAATAAAATGGACTAAATATCTATAATGTGAGATTTCTGTAAGAAGTGTAAAGGGTCTAACAGTGTGCTTATATTTTTTTAGAAAATAATTTTATTCATTCTTCTATTTTATAATGTACATTTATAGTTATACATTTTTCTCTAAGTATAATTTTTGCTCCATATCACTTGCTTTTATATATGATGATTTGATTTCATTTGGGTCTAAATCTTACATAATTTTAACAATATATTTTCTAACCCTCAATTTAACATGTGATATCTAGTTTCTAAATATATGGGAAACTTGAGGGTAAGTTTGACTGCATCATTCTCCAGTTTTATTGCATTGCGGTTAGATAGCATAGCTTGTATATTTTGAGTTTGTTGGAATTTATTGAGACTTTTTACTGCTAAGAACCATAAAAAATGAGATCGCATGCACACGTGTGTGTGTGTGTGTGTGTGTGTGTCTAAATGAACATTCAGTCTTCATGTTAATCTCAAGTTGTAGTGGTTTTCTTTCTCAAATTGCCCTGTACCTCATGTGCGAAGATGTGATCTGGAGGTGAGATCAATGTCCTTTTTGCTTTTCATTGCCTCTATTGTCCATTCTTCCTTTTGCCTGTATAAAAAAACCAGTAATATTCATGTCATCAGACTGTACTACCTACCACTTTGCTTTACTCCTTGAAGATGTTTAACCCTTGGATCGCCGTTACTCTTTCCAGCAGAACAATTGTCACAGTCCTTAAAATGACTCCAATATCCATTTTTTCGGATTCCTTCTAAGACTCTTAACCTTCATTCCCGTGTCCTCTCCAGTGATCACGACTACCATTCCACCTTAGTCATTCACTCCTGTGGTCATCCCTTGACCTTGTCATTATCAATGTGTGCAACCTACTTATAGGACTGCAACAAACTCACCATTATCTTCAATATTTGGACACTACCACATTTTCAGTACCTCTTACATTTCTAATATTTGCTCTTGTGTTCTTTCTTAACTTAATCACTGTCATCGTAATCACTCCCTTTCTTGCATGCTTTACTCATTTTTGCACTTTTGTTGGTAAAAGTGCATCTCTCATGAAAGTCCTCTCTTTATACACCCCCCACAGCTGAATGTCTGTGGCCCATTCCACATGGTGGAACACAGTGGGAGAAAACACTCACCTATGTTGCCTCTTTTCACTTTGAATTCATTATTACTAACCTCCAGTGAGATGTTATGCTGCCCTATATGAGCCTACTTTATTTGGGGGGGGCATTCATTCTTCCACTCTAATAGATAACTTTTCCATACTTTCTTTTCTCTCATTAAACCCAACACCTCTTCCCCATCCTCATCTACAACCAGTCACCTTTCTTCCTATGTCACTGAGAAATGTGAAATAACTAGAAAAACATTTCCACAATCTAATATCAACAGCCCTACACAAACAATATCAAAGATGCTTTTCCATTTTATTTTTCCTGACTATCCTATATCAATTTTTCTTTCTTTACTAGATCAACACTATTAAGATACAGATATGCTGTTATTTCTCTCATGAGGAAAGCACACACACACATACACACACACACTTTCTTTATTCCACTTTTCATTCTAGCTAAAGTCCATATTTCCGAAATTATTAAGTGAAAGAATCAGGTTCCACTCACATCAATAATAATTCAAAGTCAGGGGTGCCTGGTTCAGTTGTTAAGCATTTGCCTTCGGCTCAGGTCATGATCCCAGAGTCCTGGGATCGGGCCCCATATCGGGTTCCCTGCTATGTGGGAAATAAATCCCAGCATATATGATCAACCGATGTTTGATAAGAGAGCCAAGTATACTCAATGAAAAAGGGATAGTCTCTTTTGCAAAGTGTTGGCAAAAGTTAATAATCACATGCAAAAGAATGAAATTGGACCCCTATCTTATACCACTCTTAAAAATTAACAGGAAATGGATTAAAGACTTATATGTAAGGCCTGAAACCACAAAAGTCCTAGTAGAAAACATGGGGGAAATTCTCCCTGACATTGGTCTTGGCAACAGTTTTTGGATATGAAACCGAAGCACAAGCAACAAAGCAAAAATAAGTGGGGCTACGTCAAACTAAACATTTCTGCATAGCAAAAGAAACACTTAACAAAATGCAAAAGCGACCTACAGAATGGGAGAAAATATTTTCAAATCACATATCTGATACAGGGTTAATAACCCAAAATATATAAAGAGCTCATTCAACTCGATAGCAGAAAAACAAGTAATCTGATTTAAAAATGGATATAGGACCTGAATAGACATATTTCCAAAGACGACATACAAATGACCAACAGGTACATGAAAAGATGCTCAGCGTCACTAATTATCAGGGAAATGCAAATCAAAACCACAATGAGATATCATCTCACACCCTTAAGATGGCTATTATCAAAGAGAGAAGTGATATGATGTGTTGGTGAAGTTTAGACAAACGGGGATGCATGTACACTGTTGGGAATGTACGGTAATTATGGAAAATAGTATGGAGTTTCCTCAAAAAGTTAAAAGTAGAACTACCACATAAACCAGCTATCCAACTTCCACATATCTATCTGAAGGGAATTAAATTACTATATCAAAGAGATATCTGCAATCTCATGTTCACTGCAGCATTGTTCACATAGCCAAGACACGGAAACAACTACGTGTGCATGGACAGATGAATGGATAAAGAAAATGTGAGATATATATATATACTTACATATGATATTATACATATATTATATTATATATTATATATGAATATAATTTAGCCATTAAAAAAAGGAAATCCTGTCACTTGCCAGAACATGGGTGGCCTTGAGGGCATTATGCTAAGTGAAATAAGTCAGACAGAGAAAGACCAAAATACTATATGATCTTACTATAAGTGGAACCTAAAAAGCCCAAGTCATAGAAACAGATAATAGAATGTTGCTTGCTTGCCAGGGGTAGGGGTAGAGGAAGTGGGAGACGTTTGTTAAATGGTACAATCTTCCAGTTATAAGATGAATACATCCTAGAGATCTAATGTGCAACATGGTTAACTATAAAATTCAAAAGGGAAAAAAAAAGAAAAGAAGAAACCTACTTCATATCCTGTCATTCTATTATGATGATTCCATTACATTAGCTGTGTCTATTTTTGGTCTCCATTATTGAAATGTAAATATCTCTGTGGATTATATGTTTTATCAGTAGATCCTTAATTAATCAATATTAGCAAGCTTTTTATTTTGGATTAGTTTGAATACATATAAAATAGAAAAATAATATAATAGTTATAATAAAATAATATATAATAAATATAATAATAAATATAATTTATTATATATAATAAAATATATAATATAATAAAAACTTAGTTCTAATATTGTTTCAGGCTTCAAAAAAATAAAATACTAGTTTACAGTTATGGGGTGCTTGAGTGGCTCAATTTGTTAAGCATTTGCCTTCTGCTCAGGTCATGATCCCAGGGTCCTGAGATGGAGCTCCTCCCCTCTCTTGGCAGACTCTCTTCTCAGTAGGGAGCCTGCCTCTCCCTTCCCCTCTGCAGCTTCCCCTACTTGTGCTCTCTCTCTGTCAAATAAATAAGTAAAATCTTAAAAAGAAAAAAAAAGAAGTTTACAGTTAGAGTTAAAATTCCATGTTTATTCCAGGTCTGCAGTTTATTGGTTGTAGGGAAGTAAGTTGCGCAAATAGAACTGTAACCATTTATGTAAAATATGATGAGTTTTGTAGGGTGAATAGTTGTTTTTAGCCAATATGTTTTATGGTGGTTTCTTACACAGCAGTAAAAAAACTGAAACTGTATGTATTATTCATTTGCTTACTTTTAAGCTTTATATTGAGGGGTTTGTGTTTCTACAACACCTTTCTCTACTTAACAAATTCTGAGGTTTATCTACTTACCAGTAGTTCATTTTATCTGATGTTTATAGTATTGCACTGTAGGAGTGTGACTATATTTTAGGTTGTTGATTATTTTCTTTTTGATGCACGTTTAGGGTTTCGCTTTTGTTTTTTTTAATACTGCTAAGTCTTTGTGTACGCATATGCAAGATATTCTGTGTGTGTGTGTAGAATTATTGTATTCTGTGTCATAAAGTAGTATCAAATATTTACTCACTACTATAATATTGATAATCTAATTATCTAATGATCTAATAATCTGATGATCCCTTTGTTTTTTAAAGATCTAGGAATGTGCAAACAATGAATCATGGAACACTACATCAAAAACAAATGATGTACTGTATGGTGACTAGCATAACACCATTTAAAATAAATAAATAAATAAATAAATAAATAAAGATCTAGGAATGGAGTGGCAGGGTAGCGAAGGGTGATCTGTGTAACTTTGTTTTTGTCTGCATAGGTGGGTTGTTCTCTGGATTAAATGTCATGGAAAGTACATCTACATGAAGCTAAGTACAAGAGGGCAAGATTGGGGATCATAATACTTAATTTTTATAAGTAATATTTAATATAATGTTATAAAATAATTTTTTTACTTTTGTTTGCTTAATGGCTGTTCTAATATATTTCATGATTTTTACTGAATAAGGAAGAGGGTGATGTGTTTGCCTTCATGTGTTTCTGAAGAGGTTTTCTTTGGATTATACTCCTTAGGAATGTTTTCGTGTGGAGCTAAATACACATTTTGAAGATAGACTAGAACAGTTAGTATTTGTAGCTTAAGATATGACTAAATTCTAATTTCATAGAAGATATATTAACTTCAATGATATTTTGAACATAATACAATGTCTTAATGTCATTTTTTTAAGGATAGCATTCTGAATCCTATTTAATGTAGATGATTTATGCATTTAGAAGCAAATGTTCATTCTCCACTATAAAATTGTATCATGAGACATTAAAACTAGGAGTTAATTACCATACATAGGCTAGAAACATAACAAGCTCATTACAATAGGTAATTCTTCAAATTCATGTTCTGTAGGGAGTAGAACAGAAAAAAAGATGTAAGACTAAAAAATTAAGTGTATCTCCAAAGATTGAAATAAATTTTCACTTATTTCTTCTTTTATTAGTTGTCCACCCATCTTTCATACATTTAAAACAGATCTATTTTCTTCTTCTGGGAGAAAAATGACAGCTTTTATTAAACATATTTTGAAAAACCTTATTTCTTTGGGGATAGATTTGAAGTAAATCCATTGTTTCTTATCTTTAGAGTTTTAAATATGGGCTATCAAATGAATGAACACAATGTAACTATCATTGCTAAGACAAGTACACAACCAAAAATATAATGCTTTCTAAGCTTCTTAAGATAAAAAAGAAATCTCTGTTGCTGGCCTGCTAATAATCTGGATGGTCATATTGCATTTAAAAAAAATCTTTGGACCTAGAAATCATTCAAATATTATTCATTTTGTTTATAACTTTGAGGTGGGAAATGAACATGGGAGGTGAAAATTTTGCAATAACTCAGTGTAGAGATAGAAAGCAAATATTAAAGGATATTTTGCAATGATTGTGTAAGGAAATACAGTTTCTAAAACTGAACGTATATCCCATTCAGGTATTAGAGCCATTTTGGGAAGTTTGTACATATACATCTATGTTTATCGGCAATGTACAAACTTACTGAATAAAATGTGGAAATCTTTCCCTGAATAGTAGATTCTAGAGTATGAATACTCTAATAACAAGGTATGTTAGATGCAAACAATCACTGACTTATAAATTTTTGTACTGGGATATATCACTTTGGATGTAGTGGGTGATAACTGAATGGATAAAAGAGAATTTTTGTAGGAATGACATACTAGAACAAAATATAGGCCATCACCTTTAATATAATATGTCGTGGGCATTGAATGTTAGTTATCACCTAATATCTGTTAATTTATTCTTCAGACTCTTTGTTTGGCATATAGTTTCCTGAATAAAAAACACAAATCCCAATCTCGTTTGCAGCTAGTACAACCAAGATAGTGTAAGTATATACAATACACAAAAGCCCTTCATTTTACAGAAGGCTAATATATTAATTGGCTTTCTTCTGAAATCTATGATTTATGATTCTCAGCTTAATATTGTTGCCTTTTCCCCCAGTTTGCTGAGCCCTTGAATACATTTGGGGGTTTTGAAAAAAGGGAAGAGGAACAAGTGTTCAGATCCTGAAATAGAAAAGTGCCTGAAATGTTTAAGAAATAGCACAGAAATGGGCATAAGTGGAGCAGAATGATCTGGTGAAGGGGAAATACAGCATGAGGTTGGACGCTTTAGGGCCATTGTAAAGACTCACCCTAACTGAGGCAGAAAATCATTGGAGGGCTCTGAGCGGAGGATCAACTGTCCTGAATTGCTTTTTTTTTTTTAAATAAGGATTTATTTGAGGACTGCTGTTTCTAGTTATCAAACTCCATTTAAAATTTTTTTTAATTGTAGCTGGAATACACATAACAGAAAAATTACCATCTTAATCATTTTTAAGTGTAGAGTTCAGTAGTGTGAGCTTACTCAGCCTGTTGTGCAACCAGTCTTCAGAACTTTTGTACCTTGCAAAACTGAAACTCTGTATGCATTAAGTAGTAACTTCCTCTTCACCCATGCCTTCCAGCCCCTGGAAACCCCCATTGTACTTTGTTTCTTTGAGTAAGACTCTTCTAGATACCTCAGGTAAGGGGAATCATATAGTGTTTGTCTTTGTGATTGGTTTCTTTCATGTTTTGCCTTTTTCACATTTTGTGCACTCATTCATCCTTCCATTAGACATTCAGAGTGCTTCCACCTTTTGGCTAATGTGAATACTGATTCTTTCCCCCCCCCCCCACTGTTCCAAGATTTTTTATTGCACGGAGCACTGGATGAATACTGATTCTTTAAACATGACCGTGCTCTTTGAGAGTATTTCTTTGAGACCCAGCTTTCAATTATTTTGGATACATACCCAGAAATGGAATCTGGGTCACACAGCAATTTTACATTTAATTTTTTTTTGAGGAAATGTTTTATACCATTTTCCTTAATCTGTGCTCCATTTTACATTCCAACCAATAGCACAAACGGCTTCGGTTTCTCCTCATCATCGCCAGCTCTTGTTTTCTCATTTTGGTGTCTTGTTTTGTTTGTTTGTTTGTTTAATTATAACCGTCCTAACGACTGTGATGAATTACCTTTTAACAGAATTATTCTTGCTGCTCTGGGGGAAGAAGAGGTAAGGAAAGAAGAAATATGAATCATAATCCACTTACACACACACGCACAGCTGAAAGAATATAATACAACTTTTTTTTTTAAGATTTTATTTATTTATTTGACAGAGAGAGAGAGAGCACAAGCATGGGGAGCAGCAAGCAGAGGGAGAGGGAGAAGTAGGCTCCTTGCTGAGCAGGGAACCTAAATCGGGGCTCAATCTTGGACCCCAGGGTCATGACTTGAGCCAAAGGCAGTTGCTTAACTGACTGAGCCCCCCAGGCACCCCTAACATAGCTTTTCTACATGAAGTTTGTTCTGATTTATTCCATTTTATTCTAGTCTATTTTATTTTTTAAAAAGATTAGAAATGATTTTTTAACCCACAAATGAATCTCTACCTGCTAATGTAAAACTACTTTTAGCCTTTGAGAACAGTTTGGCATGGTGTTTAATTACATCAGTTCTGGAAGCAGATGGTCAGTATGGACTTTGGGCTTCTCCACTTACAAGATACGTGCCCTTCATCAAGTTATTTAAACTTGCTGTGCCTCAGTATACTCACTTTGCCTCACAGAAGTTTTTTAAGAGTTAATTAACAGAGAAAATCATTATTTTTTACGTATCGGAAATATTAAAAATGCTATAAAGTAGTGTAATTGTGTGAAAGGAAAAGAGAAAAAGAATGGCAATAGGAAAAATGGTCTCGATTTTATTATTTTTATAATTTAAAACAATTCGGTAGTGAAAAACTTTCTTCACAGAAAACCCAGTGGGAATAATAAAGTTTAATTATTTTTGTTAAAGACAATTTGTCAATCCCCCCCAAACCCACCCCAGCCGGGTTCCTGAGGAAATGCTAATGAAACTGATCTAATCTTCAAGGACAGTTGGACAGCAGGTGAAATGTGACTGTAGGTTAGTGAAGCCTACTATTCTTTACATCTGCACTTTCTCTAGATATTCATATTCTGCCAAAAATTATTTACCTTGATGGAGAATGTTGAGATATTCGTTTGGTTTACTTCTTTTCCATTATTCTCTTTATATCATTTAAACAAATGCTAACCTTGTTTTGATTTCAAATCTCTGAATCCTTCCGATTAATAAACAAACCTTCCTCTTCTACTGGTTCATTAAATCGAACTATTATTCTTTCCTCAACAGGAATCTTATAAACAATAGTTGCCCAGAGGAGAAAAAAAAATATCTGGATGAGAAGTGCCAATAAGATTAGTCTTACACACCAACAAATTAGTTGCCTGACTTGCTAAGTGCTACTCAAATATTAGCAATTAAACAATACTAAAGAAAATATAGTGCAGTCTTATCCTTATACAAAAATCATTCCAAATAATTATGTGATCTGTTTTAAGCTGAAAATATATATTTCATACTCCTAATATATAAGCTCATAGAAACTGATGATTTGGAATCAGCAGCATGATAATGTAAGTTTAATTTTCAAATATTAAGTTAATTAAATATTCATGTCAAAAAGAATGTATGCACTTAAAATTAGAGTCATGAAAAATTTTCACATCTGATATTGCTAACATTAAATCTAATAATTAAATATTAAATGCAGATATTTAAAATAAAATTTATCAGAAATTTCCTTTATATATTAGTGTGTACTATCTAGAGAAGCATAAAATCTGTGTGATCACTGTGTCTTTATATTCACTGTCTTAAAATTTTGCTTATTTAGGAATCTGTCTTTTTTGTGAATTGTTTTAATCAATACTAAAATAGTTTGAATGACTAAATTAGACTTAACTGCCTAACAATTTAAAAAGTTTTCATTTGACTTTCCTAAACTCACTAAAATCATCGTTGTCAAGGTTACCAGTGACCTACTTACTTTCTGTTGTTAAATAAAAAATAAATCAGCACTTAATCTTATTTAACCTTCCAGTAGCATTTGACCTTGCTGATGTTTTTTTCTTACTTTTTTCTGATTGCAAAATTATTACATCAAAATTGAAAGGCACTCAAATAATGTAGAAGTGTCTTAACTATCAATTGAGAGGCATTACCTCTTTCCTCCCACTCTGCAGAGATAACTAGAGTGAACAATGAGATGCAGGAACACACCTATCAAATATGTGTTCATGCTTATCCAAATGCATCAAGTCAATAGAAATTCTCAATATACTTAAAACAAGTTAATGAACACATTGTCATTGTAAAAATTAATAAGCAAACAGGAAATTAACTTGGTGGATGAGATAATTTGGAAATGATCTCTAAAACCACAAACACTGACTCTCCATTTTTGACTCATCGTTGCTGTAATCTGCTGCTAGAACACCCAGAACTCAGCTGTCTTCCAGCTCAGCTGAGCTCCTGACAAGTGATAATTTAAAATCGAGGCTGGAATCTGCTTATATTTATAACATAGAATGAAGCCGCCAAAGTCCTGTAGGCATTCTGCTAATCTGGGCCCGCAGAATGTTGAGGACTAAGTTCTTCCATGAAAGGTAAACAAATGAAAAATCAACAAATATTTCAAGAGAGTAACAGCATAAAATTTTTAAAAATTACCTGGAAGAATTTACAGGAAAAATTATTAAATTAGAAACTGACATTAAGACATGTAATTAATGTTCTCAGAAATATCCTTGAAGAGGATATGAGAAGATCACATGGGCAAATATATCACACAAGACAAATAAAAGGAAAATAAGGCAGAGAAAGTAAGAGGTAAGGAAAGACATATACAAACTGTCAAGGTATATTTGGTAAGGATTCCTGCGGGAGAAAACTGAAGAAATAGACACACAATAAATGGAGGAAATATAATGGAATAGTGAAATGAATGCAAAGTCAACCGTTCTCTTATGGTCCAGGCTTTTTATGTCCTGTCTAAAAAGTTTGGGCCTAATCCAATATTACAAAGATTTTCCTCTGATTCTTTCTAGAAGTTTTGTGGTTTTAGCTGTTATATTTGAGTCTTTGATCTACTTTAATTGCTGTATACGGTGTGAGATTAGGGATGTGTTCTTTTTTGCCTATAGATGCACAATTGTTCCAGCACCATTTGTTGAAAAGGCTGCCCTTTTCCCATTGAGGTAATTTGGCATGTGTGTCAAAATTACTTGGCCAGATACGTGTGGGTCTTTTTCTGCACTGTATTCTCTTTCATTCTTTAATGTCTATTTTTATGCCAATACCAGATTGTCTTGATTACAGTAGGAAACTATTTTTATGTTCCTGATTATTGTCCACATTTTTCCACATACTCATTGGCTCTTTGTATTTTGTTTCCAATGTTTTTTTTGTTTTGTTTTGTTTTTTACCCATTTTATTTTGGGTGGTTAATGTTTTTCTTCTTAATGTACATCCTTCATGATTTTTTGTCTGTATTTCCCAAATTTACTCTTACATTTATTTCTGGTCTTCTATTTTGAATTTGGAAGGATTAAAAACACTACTATAATTTCCTTTATGATTTCCCCCATTGATGTTATGCTTATATAGTTCTTCCCAGCACTAACCTATCTCCTATGCATCTACATTTTGCTAGTGTTTTAAATTTTTACTTTTCTGCTTTATGTTTCATTCCTTTTAAGTTTTTTTTATCAGTTTTGTTTGCACATGGACTAAGTCATGTCCATCAAAGTTCCTTCCCGAGGTTTTTCCAAAATGCGCTACAAAGGAATCTATTTCTCCTTTTTGATCCCACAGGTGGCAATTGTGGGTGTGATCCCACAGGTGGCAATTGTTTTTTCCTACATGTAGCAAAACTCCACTAGAGAAGGATGCCAATACATAGATAGGAGACAACTCTGATAAGAACAGTCCTGGGGCCCTAGGTGCAAATTACAGCTTGTAATTGCATGCATATATGTCTAGGAGTATCTCTATAAAAACGTATTTATCTTCCTTCCTAAATTGCAATGTCCACCAAGCAAGGAAATCTCCTTTATTCTCTGGACATGCCTGGAATAAAAAAGAAAAAGGTATACACAACTATCTGTTGAATGAAAAACAATATTATCTGCAATTTGCTTACACGAACAAGTATCTTCTTTTTGTTTAATATTGTATAAGTTGTACTTTTGACAGTATCAACTAAAATGCTTGTGGTATGCTCTTCTCTTTGGGATGATAACTGTTTCCTCGTTTTATAGTTACTTGGCATACATACGATTGTTCTTTTGTTTTGTTTTGTTT
>JAPYYM010000057.1:0-15218 GCA_028534135.1 Potos flavus
GATCGCACATGGGGTGCTCGCCTCCAAAGGTGAGCCTTCCAGGTCTGGGATCCCCGAGTTATTGGTCCCGGGGGTGGCTGTGTCTCGGCTCTGCCATCTGCTTCAGACCGGGCCTTGACTCTTGGGTCCGGGCCCTCGAGTAGGACCCCCGATGGCATCCCGACCTCCCGCCACTTGCTGGACATTCCTCTATGAAAGCTCATCCCACGGTGTGCCTGGAGCCAGGATTCACTGACCTTATGGGGGGGTCACCTCTGGATACAGTGAAGTTCCCTGAGTGTTACCTGTTATGGGATTCACTCGATGTGGACACAGAGCTGGACAGGGCCACAGGGATTATCTGTTCAATCTTTTTGTTTTACAGTTGGGGAAACCGAGGCTCAGAGAGGCCAAGGGGCTTGCCCAGGGTCACACATCCAAGTAAGGGCAGGGGGGCCGCTGCCCCAGCCCCAGGCCTGGTGTCTGAATCTCCTGCAGCTGCCGGGCTCCCCTTCGCTGCCCCGGGGGCCCCCCTCCACCCCCCCAGACCCCCACAGCCTCTGCTGCTCTTGGTTTCCTGACCCGTCCCAGAGAGTGCTGATGCTGGGTCTTCACCTTTGGGTGCGAATCGTCCCGGAAGCACCGCGAGCACTTCCTGGGGCCCCGTGTCTGTTCTCTCGTCCTCATGAGAAACAGGTTCCGAGTCGTTAGTCTCCGTTCACGAGGAAACCGAGGCCCAGCGGGGCGGGCCCTGCTCAAGGCCACCCGGGGCTCCTGGCCCACATGTCACCGCAGCCCGGTTCACCTGCCATGCCGCCATGAGCCTTTGACACTCCTTTCCCAGTGGGGTCATGAGGTCAAGTTCACCGGCTCCCCACCCACATTCTGGCCCTGAGTATAGAGGCATTAAAGGGATTCTGGGGGGCTCCCCGGCTTCCTCTTCTGATCACTTAAAATAAAAAACTTCATTGTTTTCAAGTGGTTCATGCTTGCTGCAAAAAATAACAAAAACAAAAACAAAACAAACAAAAAACACCCGAAGACAAGGAATCTAAAATCCCTAAAATGCAGCCCAAGTAACGTTAACGTGTCAGGAGGATGCTCTGCCCCGCCCTCGCCTTCACCACTTCCCGCCCCCGGTTCATTCCTACCTGCTCTGTCCGCTCGGCACGGGGAGGGGGCCGCTGGACGGACTGCAGTGGGGGTTCCCGGCACAAGGGGGTTTCTTGTTCTTGGACCGGCGGGAGGCCCCCCGGGAGTCCAGACGGTGGGAGGAGAGGGAGGTCAGGGTCTCTCTTCCCCGCTCTGTTCCAGCCTCAACCCACTGCCTGCGCCCTCCCTGAGACCCCACTCCTGGGGCGGCCCCTCCACGGCTCCCGCTCCCACGGGGCTCCGGGGGCACCGCTCGCCGTCCCCGTCCCATCCCATCAGCTGGGGTGCTCACGGCTGCCTAGGGTGCTCGGCTCCCTGTCTGCTCCCTTACCCCCACCGTCACCTCCACAAGCAGCCCATGCATCACAGCCTCCGTGTTTGAACCCCCCGGGGTGAGTGCGCTTCCTGCCGGGGCCCCGACTGATACGCCAGCCCTCCGCATAAATATCCATCGCTGTGGCTTATCCAAATGAGATCTTGCTGCACCCCTTTCTATGGTAATAAATATTGATGTTCACCATCATTTTTTATGATAATTAAATGTGGTGACTCATATAAAGTATTTGAAGAGAGCCTGAGAATGCTGAGTGGGCCCCCCGGGACCACAGGGACTGAGTTTCCGCAGGAAAAGCCAAGATTCTGTTACCAGAGGAAGGAGAATGGGTGCCACAGGCACAAGCAGTAAATACCATTAAAGGGCAGGACAACTGCATTGGGTTTTGAGGGATGAATACGAGTTCACCAGATGGAGAAGAGCTTGGGTGTTCCCAGCAGGGAGAAGGGGATGGTCCAAAGCCAAACAGCACAAATGGCTCAGAGCAAACTGTCTGGCACCATCCTCAGGTCAAGCCCAGGAGATAAGCTGAATTATACCCACATGTTTCAGATGGGGAAACTGAGGCTCAGGGAGGCAAAACTTTGTGTCCACCTTGTCACAAGTTGCCAAGCCAGTATTTAAAGCCCCATCCGTGTCCCTCCCAAGCCTTGTTCTTTGTCCCGCCCCATTTCCTCTGTCATTGTCACCAGTGGGGCTGATGACTCTCTACTGATTGAGTCCCTGAGATGGACTCAGGTTTGCCTGCGACGTGACCTTGTGTGTTCCTGAGCTGAGGCTGATCAGTGGGGGGGCGGTGCCAACACACCCCACGGTGTGACTTGTTGATTAGTTTTCCTACAACAGACCTTCGGGCCCACTGGCTGTCACCAGGGCCTGCAGGGCTGCACTGTAAGGACTCACCCAGGTCCCCAGACCTCATATTCTGTGGCATGGCCTGGGGGAAGAGAGGGACCTGGAGCTTCCAGCAGCACAGGACCTGGTGGGAACAGGGACCTGGGTCTTTTCCTGCTGTAGGGCCAGGCCAAGTCCCCACCTACCCCCAGGTGAGCCCTTCTCTCACTCTACCCCTCCCCCGGGCTCACCACCCTCTGCCTGGATCCCTCGGACCTCAGGAAAGGCCGTCATAATTGTATCCTCCTTAGTTCTGTGTCCCAGTGCCTGCAGCATATGGCCCAGAGGATGAAGGAATCATTGCATGAACATCCCCGCCGGGGCCCTGATAGCTGGGCTCTCTGCCTCAGCCCGGACCTGCAGGCATCCCCCTCCCTCCACCCCCACGGTACGCCTGAGTCCCGGGTGCAGGTGACAGCACAACGTGGGGTCCTGAGAAGGCTGCTCCCCCAGGGCCAGAACTGACCCCCAACTGCCAGCCCACCCTCTCTCCCCACCGCCTCCTCCCCAGCCCACCCTCTCTCCCCACCACCTGCCCCCCACCCGACCCTCTCTCCCCACCACCAGCCCGCCAGCCCATCCTCTCTCCCCACCACCTGCCCCGCAGCCCACCCTCTCTCCCCACCACCCTCCACACAGCACAATTATGATTTTTCTAAAATGCATATCCCACCAAATCTCTCCAGGGCTTGCTGCCCCCCGAGGGCTCCCACTGCACTCAGCGCCAAGCTCAAATCCTTCTACAGGGGCTCCTGAGATCCCTCAGGATACAGCCCCCATTGCCTCCTCCATTTTCTCAACCAGGGTCACCCCTCCCCCCCACCACGTGCCTCGCCCAGACCCACCCACCTTCCTGCTGACGTGTGTGTGTGTGTGTGTGTGTGTGTGTGTGTGTGTGTGTGTGTGTGTCTCACTTGCTCTCTCGGGGCCCATCACAGCAGCTGGTCCCTCTGCCCTGAGAGCCCTTCCCCCTCCACTGACCCCCCCCCCCCGGGCCTCCAGGGGTCTACAGGGATGTCCTTCCTCAGGGAGGCCTGCCCTGACTGCCCCAAGCTCCACAGCCCCATGTGCCCATCCCCACCATACAAAGGACCACCCAGAACGAAGTGGCCCATTTGTCCATCTGCCTCCCCACTGAAGGCAGAGGTACACCGCACTCCCCCCTGCAGCCCCAGAACCTGGCTTCGGGCCTGTCGCAGTCAGGGGCTTCGGTAGGGAACATCAGGCTGTCAGAGGACAGAGGGGCCACGTGCTCTGGTACTTAGACTGTGTGTCTGACACTATTCCTCACTCGTCAGTACCTCCATCTGTTCAGACTGAAGCAAGCAGGAGCTGGGATCCCCTGTTACTTACCTTTGGGGAGTGGTTTTGTTTGGCCTAAATCAGCCATGGGATCTCATTTCCTTGGCCAGTGATTGGTCTGGGAGTTGCTACGTTCCACCCGATGAAGCCAAAGCAAATCCCTCTTATATGAATGTTCTAGGAAAGATTTCTTTCTCTGAATAAGAGAGACAGACTCAGTTGGTACAATTCTCTTAGCCTTCACCCAAACCCTTCCTCCTGCCTGCTATCCAGACATGATGTCTGGAGCTACAGCAACCATTTTGTGACCATGAGGCTACGAACCCAAGGACAAGAAGCCACATGTACTAAAGACAGTAGAGCAGAAAGAACCTGAGTCCTATGTGCCATCATGGAATGCTGAACCAGGGCCAGCTGTCACCCACATCTGGACCTTTTTTCAGGTAAAACAAAACAAAACAAAACAAAACAAAACCAGGCTTATCCAGAGTCTCTGTTACTTATGGTTAAAAATAGTTGTAATTGATATAGACAGATCTGGACTCAAATCTCTTCTCTGCCACTGACTAACCAGGTGACCTGAGTAAGACAGTTAGCCTGTCCAACCTTTCCAAGTTGGTCAAAATGCAGTATCTTCACCTGTTAAAATAGAATTGGCAGTCCCTGCCTTAAAGGTTCCATGAGAAGAGAGACTGAGTCTGTCTTGTTCAGTGCAGAGGCTCGTACAAAAGGAAAATTGCTAAATTTATCAATCGCTTACCATGGAACAGGCATCAATCTTAGCCGCTCATATGAATTATCTCCCTCGATTCTTCTCACATTCCTGTAAGATAGATATTAACATGCCTCTCTGTGTGAATGGGAAAACAGGCACAGAGAGGTTAAACCACCTGTCCTGGGAAACACAGCTGGTAAGTGGCAGAGATGAAATGTGAACCAGACAGTCAGATTCCAGAGCTCACACTCTTAATCCATTGTACTACGTTGGCCTAGCATGTAGTAGGTGTTCGATAAATGCCTACTGAATGATGCATGAACACATTGAGAGAGGGGCTTGAGGACAAGGGCTCATAGTCCTTCCATCACTGCTTTGGCTTATGAGGGTCCCTGGGAAGACCCTGGGATAAGTGGGCAGTGGGTGGAGCTCCTGAGCCTCCCCCCCCTCCCCCCGCAAAACTGCATCTTCCCCGGGCTCCTGCGGCCTCAGGTGCACCTCTGGGCTGGGTCCATTTCACAACTCAGATACCTTTTTGGCTCTTTCTGTGATTGAGATAACACGTTTACTCTCATGCTAACTGTTATTACTTATTGATTTTCTCTGCCCTGTCTCAGCCATGTCCATTTTTATCTGCTCAAAGTAGTAGAAGCCATTCGGTAGGAGAGTAGAGTATAAAATATCACGACCACAGACAAGGACCGTATTAATGATGCCATTGCTGATGAAGGGGGCAGGAGAAAGGGCCCATCTATTACTCTAGCCGTAAGGCTGGCCTGAGAGAGCTTGAGAAGGGGGCTGTCATCTGATCTCCCATCATGGGGGAAAGTCACTTGGTAAAGTCCCGAGTCTGGGTCTAGGTGGCACTTGGCTTGGCCCTTGAACCAAGAGTATTTTTCCCGATGGACATGTTGCGGAACCGGTGGGGCCACACTGAGAAGACACAGCAGGTACATCAGAGAAGCTTGGAGTTAGAAGGGCAGGCGCCAGAGTGAGGCCCCGAGGTGGCACCTGGTGGTCAGTGCCGAGTGACGCCTCGTCTGTGGACTCTGACGGCCCCTCCCACACGGTGCTGTGAGGACTGAGGGACTTAGCCCACAGAGAGCATCCTGAGGGGTGCCCAGAACCAGTGCTCGGTGACATTAGTGATCCAGGGGGCACAGAGCCCAGAGGCAGTGGGTGGGACGACAGCAGGTGCAGGGATGGTGCACAATCTGAGCCCAGATGGGAATGACCCTGACCCTAGCTCTAGTTTCTCTAGGCCCCAGTTTTCCATCTGTAAGTGGGGGTGGGGGTCAAGCCCACCTTGAAGGGATGCTAGGCTCAGAGCTCCTGACCATTGTTTGAGGGCCTAAAAGCAGGCAGAGCCCCTTGGGGTGTGAAGGGTTGGGAAATTAGCAACAGGGAGGTGATAATTGAAATCTCAGGAGTGAAAGAGTCCCCTAGGAGAGAGTGTGGGAGGAGAAGAAATGAAGGAAATGTTTCACCAAGGGGAGCCCTGGAATCCCTAGCTGGATTCTGTCCATGGACTCCTCTGAAGTCAGAAATAGCAAGTGGACTATGGCTGTAGCAGATGAGTGTGCAGTTAGACATAGAGAAGAACTTTCTCACCATGAAGACAGAGTTCATTGGTTAAGAAGGTGGGTGTGAAACCCAGCTCCCCCTCTTACTCACCATATGACCCTGAGCAGGTGACTTGTCCTCTCTATGACTTGGTTTCCTTATCTTTAAAATGAGGATGAAAGCTGAACCCATCACATGGGGTTGTCATGAGAACCGAATGAGATGATCCATGAAAAGCACTGTGCTCAGCACAAACCACTAAGTTAAACCATAGTGATGATGATGATGATGAAAGTGGTGATGGTGATCATCATTGTCTCATGATTGTCCCATAGAGGGCAGGATCAAGTGCATGCGTGAGTGCATGTGCACATATACACACACAAGCACACACACAATTGGTTTGGATGTTAAATCTAATGATGTCATACACAAACCAACTGAAACATTTTTTTACTCACATAATAAGGCTTTCTGGGGAGAGCAGGGCATGTACCCATGCTGTCCATTTGGTTCGTATAAAGAGAAGGGTGAATGGCTCTGGTTTCTATCATGGTTAAGTGTATGGCCAGGATGAGAGTTCCTGTGCATGGAACATGGTTTACTTGGTTTGAACTTCTTGCCAGGGTCAAGGGAGGGAGCGTGGGCCTTCCCATCAGTTTGTCCAGAGGAGAGACAAGAAGGGGAAAGAGGAATGTGACCCTCAAACTGTCAGTGATCTAACATAAAAATTGGAGTCAAACTCTATTACAATGGAGATGATGGTAATGATGGAGGTGATGGTGGTGATGATGGTGATAACGATGATGATGGTTATGGTGATGGTGGTGGTGATGATGATGGTGATTGATGGTGGTAGTGATGATGGTGGAGGTGATGATGAGAATGGTGATGATGGTGGTGATGGAGATGATGATGGTGATGGTGGTAGTAATGATAGTAATGATGATGGTTATGGTGATGGTGGTGGTGATGATGGTGATTGATGGTGGTAGTGATGGTGGTGATGATGGTGGTGGTGGTAGTGATGATGGTGATTATGATGATGATGGTTTATAATGGTGGCGGTGGTGATGATAATGATGGTTGATGGTGGTGGTGGTGGTGATGATGGAGATGATGATGGTGGTGATGGAGATGACGATGGTGATGATGATGGTGGTGGTGTTGGTGATGATGGTGATTATGATGATGATGGTTTATAATGGTGGTGGTGGTGATGATGATGATGGTTGATGGTAGTGGTGGTGGTGGTGGTGATGATGGTGGTGGTGGTGATGATGGAGATGATGATGATGGTGATGGAGTTGACGATGGTGATGATGATGATGATGGTGGTGGTGGTGGTGATGATGATGAAGACAGATCCTGTGTCCAGGAACTTCCTAGCACCCTCCTCTGTCTTGGCAAGAGATGCCCTCATGGTCCAACCTCCTGCCCCTCTCCAGGATTTGAGGAACAAACGTTGTCTCCCTTACGAAATGTGAAGAGGGAGAAGATAGATTTGTTCCTCAAATCTCAGAGACTAAAGTTTGGGAAATGGGGAGGTCGAAGCTCAAGAGAGGCTGAAGACAACACAAATGTCAATCTCCTTGACCCTGAGGGGAGAAACCATGTGGATGGTCTGGATAAACCTAGACCGTCCCAGGCCATCAAAGGTATAGCAGTGTGGAAAGGAAGCCCTTGACCTCCTGAAAACTATGTCAAGGAAGCGGCCAGTTTCTCCCAGCTTCCCCAAAGCTTCTGTCCTGTAGATGGCTACAAACACCAACTGCAAGGCCCATGGGGCCAGGATACTGAGTTTTCACATGTGCATCAGTTGCCCCGAAGTGGGAGTTATTTTCATGTTTCAGATGAGCAACCTGGGGCTCAGAGGTGGACCACGACCTGCCTAAATTTGCCCCAGTCTGATCTGAAGCCGCAGCTAGCCCTGTTCTCTGATGCTCCACAAACAGAACAGGTTTTAGATTTTTATCTCATAGAATCTAGTCCCTTCCCTGCAGGAGAACCGTTAGTGGAGGGACTGGCGAGAAATGGTGTGTGGAGTTCTGCATCAGGAAGAATTAATTGGAATTTGATTATTGCCACTCAGCTCCTCTGAGCAGCCTCAAAAACACAGAAATATACATCAAAGTTGAAAATTTCTGTGCATCGAAAGATAATTAACAGAGCAAAAAGGCAATCCGTGAACTGGGAAAAAATATTTGCAAATCATATATTCAATAAACGGTTAACATCCAAAATATATAAATATATAAAGAGTTAATATCCAAAACATATATATAACCAGATTTTAAAATGGACAAGAAGCTTGAATAGACATTCCTCCAAAAAAGATCTACAAATGGCCAATAAGAATTTGCAAAGATAATCGACATAACTAAATAGGGAACTGCAAATCAGAACCACAGTGAGACACCACTCACACAAATTAGGATGGCTATTATTAAGAAGAAGAAGGAGGAGGAGAAGAAGGAGAAGGAGAAAAGAAGTCTTGGTGAGAGTGCGGAAAAATTGGAACCTTACGTACTGTTTGCGGGAATATACAATAGTGCTGCTGCTACAGAAAACAGTATGATGGTTCCTCAAAAAATTAAAAATAGAATAAACATACAATCCGGCACTTCCAATTCTGAGCAGATACCCAAAAGAATTGAAAGCAAGGTCTTGAAGAGATATCTGTACACCGCCATTCAGAGCAGCATTATTCACACTAGCTAAAAGGTAGAAGCAACCCAGTGTAGAAGTGTCCATCCATGGATGAAGGCATAAACACAATGTGATGTCTACATATAATGGAATATTATTCAGCCTTCAAAAGGAAAGCACGGGCTACAATATGAAGGTCTCTGGGAGGCATTATGCTAATGGGCCAGTCACAAAAGGACCAATACTGTATGATTCCATTTCTACGAGGAGCCTGGAGCCATCGGATTCATAGAGACGGAAGTAGAATGGTGGTTGCCAGGGGCTGGGAGGGAGGGGATGGGGAGTTAGTAGTTAATGGGGACAGAGAGTCAGTTTGGCAAGATTGATGGTGTTCTGGAGACGGATGGTTGTGATGGTCACACAACAACATCAGTGTATTGAATGCCACAGAACTGCACACTTTGGGGGTGCCTGGGTGGCTCAGTCAGTTAAGCGGCTGCTCAGGTCATGATCTCAGGGTCCTGGGATCAAGCCCTGCATCGGGCTCCTTACTCAGCGGGGAGCCTGCTTCTCTCTCTGCCCCGGCCTGCCACTCTGCCTTCTTGTGCTCTCTCTCTCTGACAAATAAATAAAATCTAAAAAAAACCACTGCACATTTCGTAAAGGTTAAGATGGTAACTTCTGAGGTATTTGTGTTTTACCACAATTAATAATCAAAAATAATAATAATAATAATAACATGGCAGGAGATCCACAGTCCTAAAGCCCCTAGAACCACAAGACTGTGAAGGGGACGCAGCTCTGGACCATGCAGGCTTGCCAAAGCCTCAGACACCCCAGCTCAGCCTTTACTCAGGTAAGAAAACACGCTCAGGGAGGCTGAGTGAGCCTCCTGAGGCAGCGCAGCAGGTCGGAAGCAGAATTGGGCTCACATTCTGATTCTACACCAGTCCCCCCACTACTGTTCCAAGCCGCTTCTAGAAAAAAATTACCAGGCCACGTTTATATTGATATTTATGACTCCTGAACCAAGACCCAGAGGTCTGCAGGCCCACTTGTCCCTGCTGGGCATTCGAGGCCACTTTCCCATAGTCCTCTGCATGCTCCCAGCATCCTCCCCGGCAGCCAGCCCCCGACAACGTGGGCCCCTCAGCTCCCCTCCACTTCCTCCCCAGACCATGTTTTACATCCCGTCTGTCACATGCTACACCTCATTCAGCACACCCTGTGTCCCCATAGCTGCCTGTGGGGAAGGCAAGGGACTGTGGGCTCCCAGCCAAGACCCCGCGGTGCTGTCAGCCAGCAATAGCAGACTGCAAGCACACACTCAGGATTGGCCTCGGCTGCCAGGCTCGCTGGAGAGGCCGCCATCTTGCAAGCAACACTTCCTCTTTTCTGGCGGCTGTCCTCCTATTCACCAGCCCCTCTTCCCCAGCCCAGATAGCGGCCTCCACTCTGATGACCTTGACCCAACAAGGAGATCCTTTCCCAGGGTCTTCCTTTTCCCCCAAAATGTTGGGAAAGAGTGCTGACGTTGGGGTCAAAGTTTGAGTCCCCACTCTGAAACAGTGTCCTCCTTTGCAAAATGGAGGCAGAAGTAATGACTTCACAGTGCGTGGGAATCATATTAGAACAGAAACACGAAGGCAAAGCCTCCTGACTCCTAGGAAGAACTCAGTAAATGTTCACCATAAGTGCGCCTTCCCCTCTTCCATTTCAGGGATGGAAAGAGCGTGGGTTTTGCCATCAGAGAGCCTCAGGCTTGCCTCTTTGCTCCACCACGTACCAGTTATGTGAATGTGAACAAGTTGCTGAACTTCTCTGAACTTCTGTTAAATGAACAAATGAACATGAGTGCCCCATCACTGAGTTGTTTCAGTGGAGGTCAGATGACTAGCTCAACACGCCACCTTGACCCCTTTCCCCAACGCCCGGGCTCCCTGCTGGCTCTGCTCAGACCAGCTGGGTCTACACCAAGTAAAATGCCACCTGGATCCCACTTGGCCTTTTCCTTCTGTGTCTGTGCTCCTGGCCACTCAGTGGCTTTCACAGCAGAAATAACTGTTTTTGCAGAAATGGATCATGATGATATCTGAAAACAGCGATCTAGAGACCAAAGCTGGCAGCTGCCGCCCAGGCGCACGTGGCAGTGGGGTCTCTCCGGGGAAGCCGCCTGGGACCTCAAGTGGAAAGGGGTCTTCCCTGTCATCGAGCCCCATGCCCTGAGGTCCCATGGGTCCCTGAAGCAGTGACCATGTCAAGGGGTCATCCCCTGGTGTTTGGTTCCCCCAGAGATTAGACTCCGACGGACCAAGACCTCAGTTCAACTCCCTCACCTGCTTCCTAGGTGCCCTCATGTCAATCCCCTGCCCTCGGGCGTGCAGCTTCCCTCCTTTCAAACGGTGATGCCAACCGCAGCCTCCTTCCTGGTGGCGGTGAGAACCAAGATGGCTCAGCTCACAGGAAATGCTCGGCCCAGCACCCCGCAGACCCTGGATAAAGGGTACTAGGTGTTATTGGTATCGTTATGTAAATCCAGCATCCCCCCCATTACGTGGTGATCTTAGGTCATCCCTTATACATTCCGAGCCTCTGTTTCACAATCTGTAAAATGGGGATGAAAATCTTAGCCCTCATAGTAGGTGCTCTACAAACCCGCAGTCTGTCGTCCTCCTTCTTCCCCTCTCCCTCTAGAGGCAGACTGTTACACCCCTGGACACATTTGGCTTATAGAAAGTTCTAGAATTTTTCCTCCTTAGTTCTTGAAAGGACACCAGGCAAGTGGCACTGAGTCACAGAAGCCCAGGTGACATGGCTTTCCCCAAGGTGAGAGCGATCTCTTGGGCCAATGTCATGGAGAAGCCAAAGGCCACAAGGGAGCAGTGTCCACGTGATCGAGGGATGTGAAGGTTATTTATAACCTTGATGGAGATAGACCAGGCTGTAGTGGGCAAGAAATGATGGAAGGGGGAGGAGGCCCCCGCCCATGCAGGCAATTTGTTCAAGCAGAAGGGGGCAGAGAAAGCGGGAGGCAGGTGGAGGGGACATGGGTCTTTATGTTCCCTTTTGAATGAAATATAGGAGATGTTCCCTGCATTAGCTTCATGGAGATGCTATGGGGCTGAGGAAAAGGGGGGGTGCACCGGGTGTGGGTGGGGTCCAGAGTGAGAGCAGATGGCTTGGGCTCTGCAAGAGCGGAAATATGGGCTGTGGGGTGTCTGAGGGCTGATGAAACCCAAGTGGGTGTCACCCTGAGGCTGGTTGGTGCTGGCCACTCACAGGGAGTCACCCAAGCCCCGTCACCCAAGTCTGGCCTTTGACACGGCCCCATCCCAGGCCTGGATCTAGACCTTTCTCCCCAGTCCAGGCCACCATGCAAAGCTTAGCCCCTCGTCCCCTCTCTAAGGCCTGCCCCCACTAAGCATTCTGAACTTATCGGTGTCAGAGACTGATGGGGTTGGAAGGAGGGACGCCAACTGGCCAGCTTGCCTGCTTTGTTCTCTCTACTGCTCCCCTGCCTTCTCAGGAGGAAGCTGATTCTGGTTCACGCAGAGCAGTTTTACCTGTATCCCTCTGGACACCTTCCTACTGGCTGGTTCCATGTCCTCGGACTGTCAGCTTCTGATCTGCCTGGGGATCCGCCAGACAAAGGCTCCACTCTCCCCAAGAACTGCGATGATCGGAAATGTCTTCCTGGTGCTCAAGAGGTGTTATCATCACTGCTTTACAGATAAAATAATGGAGGTTCAGAGAGGTTAGGTGATTTGACCACTGGCACACAGCCAGGGAGAGATTTGGGGCCAGAAGCTCCATCTGGGGTGTGGCCGCCGGGCCTTCGGGCTCTGCAAACAGGCACACCTGGGTCTGATCCCGATTCCGCCACGGACCAGCTATGAGAATGGCCACATCGCGGGCCTCCTGAGTAAATGAGATGACACATCCCAGGTGCTGGCAAAGTCCAGGCACGTAGTAGGTGCTCAAGTAAACGCAGCTGCTGTTGTCCCCACTGACGAGCTGACCTCCTGCAGAGCCTCCCTGCTCCGGGTCCTACACCTCCCTACCCCCTCCCATCCCACGTCTGTTCCTTCTCTTCTTTCAGAAGCACTCAAAGGCTTCCTTCTTGAGGATGTCCTCCCTGATCTACCCGCCCTCCCCTCCCCGATGGATCTTGCCCAGCCACTGTGTGGGGCTGGAGGAAGAATGAGATCTTGCATGAGTTCTGCCCCAAACCTCTCTTCTGTCACCAGGACCAGCGCCTTCGGTGGGTCCCTTGACAAGCCTCTGCTTCCTCGTCTCTGCAATGGGGCAGCTCTCTGCACTTCCCCCGCTTGTCATAAAGATCAAGTGAAACAGCAGGTGTGAAGGAGATTTGCCAGTGCTGACTGGCAAACCCAGTGCATGGAGGCTGGCCCGTCATTTCCACCTGTCTTCCTTTGCTCTGTGTCCCCTCGGCAACCTGGAGTTTGATTTATGTTTTCCTTCCACATTTCGTGATCTCCTACCATGCAGAAACGGTGCACTAGGAACTGATCAGACAGCCGGGGCTGATGGGCTGAGCCCGCCCTTCGGAAGGGCCCAGGCCAGCCTGCTGGATGGGGCGCAGACCCCAGTCTCCCCCTGCGAGTCAGAGGGGCAAAGGAAACACTCGCTATGGCCACACAGCTGGGATATGCCAGAGGAAGGACTTGAACCTAAGCCTTTTGGTACCAGTGCTCTGTGTGCTGCTGGGGAAACCCAGGCACGGTGGGGGGATGATGGAATTTTCGGCTTCAGGGCAGCCAACGGGGCAAGCTGTTTCCCGGTGCTGACTCAGCCCCATCCACCAGGTCCAGCAAAGTTGCCCAAAGATCCCATGTATTTTTAGTTAAGATTTTGAACGCAGGAGGGAAGCAGAAAATGATTCATTCTCTGTCTCGGCCAATGTACACAATGGCACATTATTAATATTTACTTGGGGGCTTCTCTAAGGACACCAAATAGCAAATCATGGCAAGAGAAGGGAATGGGAGATGAGCTTTGCCAAGTTTGCTGGCTGCCTGCAGATGGACGGAAGGGAACGGCTCAACAATTTGCACGGCCCGGCTCCCGGGCTCCTGGGGACCTCGGCTCTTTCTCTCCGCCCCATAGAGGGCAGGGGCTCCCCCATGGTGACCTAGCAAGGTGGACACAGAGCAAGAAACAGAATTTGGGGAAATGGAAGGATGGGAAGAGCCTGGGGCTGTGAGCCTCAGGGTCTCCATCGGTGACATAGAGACATGAACCCTGCCCAGGCAGATTTGCAGGCAGGGGTAAAACAACTACACACCGCCCTGGCCAAAAGCAGGTGCTCCAGAAATAGGGTCAAGGACGAGCAGTGATGAGGACTGGATGTCCACGCCAGTCCCTGCCCTCTTGCCCAGGGTGCTTTGCAATGGCCTCTGGCCCCACTTTCAGTGGGAGAGGGCTGGCTCCCCAGGCTGGGCTGAGTGAAGGAAAACCAGGAAATGGTCCCTCTACAATTGCATTCAGGGCCTCCCTGCCCTGGAGCCAGGCAGCACACTCTGGAGCCTGCCTGTCCCCCCAGAAACCCCACCCCCGGCCCCTTCCCAGGCTCAGCAAACACCCCTCACCCTTCCGTGTGGCCCCGTCCATGTCACTGCCATGAGAAACAAGGTCCAGATGTCAGTTTCTAAATGGCAGGCACCTACTGACAGCTTCCGTCTCTTGGTGGCTCTAATTGCAGTTCCCTCTCTTCCCTTTATGCCCTGTTCTGCACAAAGTCCCTTCTGTCTCTGCCAGGGAGGTTATTAACTAGTTTATTAAATTTCTCTGCCTTTGCTTGCAGACCGTCTCTTTCAGAGAGTTAAAAAAACAATACTAAGACCCAAACGGGAAAGGTGAACTTCCTGAAGGCCACACAGCTGGACAACGACGGGTACGGGACTTTGTGAGTTGGTAACTCCAGTGTTTCATGGCCTTTTGTGACTTCCCTGGGCAAGGAAGGGGATGGGACAGGGGACAGACGCATACGACCGAAAGCAGACGGTCGGAACAGGGATCCAGGCTGGTGTAGGAGCAAGAAGGAGGTTCAGAGGTAGGTCACAGACATTGGGGTCACAGGACTTATTCCTTCTTTCAACAAATGCTGATCGAACACACGTGTAAGAGTCCCTGGTGATTCAGCCATGATCCACAGTCCCTGCCCTCAAAGAACCCGCGGTCCAGACGAAAGAGAAGACAAGGAAATAGCAATGTGTGCCATGATAGATGAAGTAAAGGAGACTACGGGCATTCATGGAGGAGATACTTAATCTGGGCTTGGCAATCCGGGGAGGCTTCCTGGAGGAAGTGGTGCCTAACGTGAGACTGGAAGAAAGTAGGCTATAGTTGTGACACCTTGCCTCTTCGGAGAGAAGAGCTTTGCTGGTAATTGGCATTGTTACCAGAGACCAAAGCCAGGCTGGCATTCACGCCAGCATCAAGTCAGGCCGGCCAGATCTCCTAGAGCTGGATTGGAGCTGTGTTACCTGCTTCCATGTCGCTCCGTGATGCCATTCGGTAAAATTCTTAACATTTTGGCCCCTCTTCTCATAAAAAGTGTGTGTGTATTTGTGGGTGTTTATACACACATACTTTAGGGATTGAAAGGTG
>JAPYYM010000570.1:0-14521 GCA_028534135.1 Potos flavus
TGCAGGTGTGAGTGTGTGCATGCAGGAGGGGGTGTGTGTCCAGGTGTGGGGGTGCCCCTGCAGGTGTGGGGGTGCACTGCAGGTGTGGGGGTGTGCATGCAGGAGGGGGTGCGCGTGCAGGTGTGGGGGTGCACGTGCAGGTGTGGGGGTGCACTTCAGGTGTGGGGGTGCATGTGCAGGTGTGGGGGTGCACGTGCAGGTGTGGGAGTGCACGTGCAGGTGTGAGTGTGTGCATGCAGGAGGGGGTGTGCGTGCAGGTGTGGGGGGTGCGTGCAGGAGGGGGTGTGCGTGCAGGTGTGGGGGGTGCGTGCAGGTGTGGGGGTGTGCGTGCAGGTGTGGGGGTGCACACGCGGGCACAGGAGTGTGCGAGCAGCTGAGGGAATGTGGGTGCAGGGATGAGGACAGCCACGGAGAAACGGACGGGGAAAGGACTGGGAGACAGGCAGAGTGGAAGGGGGTGGGGAGGAGAGGGGGCGAGCAAGAAGGAAATCCAGCACATCTTCTTGCATATTTTACAAAAATAAATCCTCTTAGTAACCTTTCGATGAGTTCAGATTCACTTCTCAGTGTGTCTTCCCGTGCGTATTTCCTCATCCAGCCCGGGTGTGGGTTTCAATGAACTCGAGGTAAAGCTTAATACCGTATCCCACCCTGGGCTTCGGGTGACGGAGAAGAGGTCTGGGGACGTGGGAAGAAGGCGGGATGAAGAGGCAGGACATAAAGTTGGACTCTAACCAGAAGGAAGGCCCCACCGGAGCCTTACGATGCTAATTACACCGTGCAAGTCACCACCGCTGAGGGACCCGGGCCTCTGCTTCCTTCGAAGCTTCTCTCCTTCGGATCCTTCTGCTTATTCAAATGATATCCCGTAACAAAGCAAAAAGTACGAACTACAAAAAAGCCTAATCCTAGGGTTGCCGTAATCCCACGGGAGCTGGGCTACAAGAGGATCCCGATTTGGAACGAGGTCAGGAAAGGAGGGAGAGGATTTCCTTCTTCTCTCGCGTGTGGGGGCCACGACTCCCGGAGAAGCCTGGCCACACCTCTCGGGAGTGCCAGCCGCTTGCCCTCTTTCCCAAGATTCCCCCCGGAAAGGGTTCGTACGTGACTTTCGGATGCTCTCAGTTAATAAGACAGAAACAAGGGCCCTTATTCTGACGGTCTGGCTTGGCTGCTGGGAGCACAGAGCAGCAGCTGACGACATAACCCGAGCCCGGGGCCCGAGCAGCCAGGCGGCGGAAACGCGATCATGCCGACAGCAAAGCGAGGCTGACGGGCCTCCCCCTCTTCTGATGCGGGATCTGAGTCCCCCAAACTTCCCACTCAGTTCCCGCAGCCCCTGGGGCTCCACTGTGCTGGGGCTGCTGCCGGCCCCCCCGGGGGTCGTCCTGCAAGCTCTGGCTCCAGGCTGGTCCGGGTGAGAACAGTGACGCTGGTTGGCTCTCAGGCTCAGGATGCCCAGCCCCTCCTGAGGTCTCGGCACAGTGCATCGTCCCCTCTGTCTCTCTGCTAGGACTCCTGGGACAGTGTCCTGGGGTCCTGATCTCCCCCAGGCCCTCCCAAGTTTTCGGCACAGTGCATCGTCCCCTCTGTCTCTCTGCTAGGACTCCTGGGACAGCGTCCTGAGGTCCTGATCTCCCCCAGGCCCTCCCAAGTTTTCGGCACAGTGCATTGTCCCCTCTGTCTCTCTGCTAGGACTCCTGGGACAGCGTCCTGGGGTCCTCATCTCCCCCAGCCCCTCAGCTGCTCTCTCCTGCCTCCAAGAAGCAGCACTTGCTGTTTTATCCCTCGAGGCCCAGGTGTGGTCCGTGAAACTGGGCTGGGGAACAGAACGGACCCCATCTTGCCCCCTCCGCACCCTGTCCCCATGCAGGCTGCCTCTCCCCCCTTGTCCTATCCTTCCTCCTTTCAGACCAACCCGTGGGAAATAGCAGTCCGGGCCTCGGCCACACCAGCACCTGACACCCCATGGCTGGGCCCTTGTCAGGCCGTGGCCAGATGTCCGGTGCATGGAGTAGAAGGCGTTGTTAGTGTGGGGGCGGGGACAGCGAAGGGCCAAGTCAGAAGACCCCTGTCCAACTTCCTCAGCAGTGACCTCTGGGCAGCCCTGTGACCTTGAACTCAGAGAGGTGGACCGAGGGCCGGTCCACCGAGGGGGGTGGCATAAGGAGCAGATAACAGATGAGCAAATAACTCAGACATCACAGCGCGCTGTACAAAGGCTCGCTACTGTCATGATTGCCAATGACACTGACAAGAGGGTATGAATAACGTGACTAGTAACAGAACAGAGCACCCTGCAGAAAGCCTCATCGGATGGGCTTATTCCCTCTGTTTTATGCAAAGAAGAAAACCACCACGTTCCAAAGGCATCTCTAGGACTCAGAGAGCACAGCTCCTCACCCCTGCCCCCCTGACTCCCCAGGACAGGAACCACAATGGGGTTCTGATAAGCTGGTAGGAGGGGGTGGCACTTGGTTCGGGGAGGAGGGCCCTCTTTGCTGAAAGCACAGCTTCGTGAAATCCACACTTGCATTAGTTTGGGGACGCTGCCCAACAGCAGGTGGCTGAAATAACAGACGTTGGTTTCCTCTCAGTCCTGGAGTCTGGGAGCCCGAGGTGAGGTGGCCGCAGGGCTGGTCCCTCTGAGGCCTCTCTGCTCGCCGTGTACACCGCAGACCTCACACAGTCACAAGGCCCTGGGTGTGTCTTTGTCCCGACCTCCTCTTCTGATGAGGACATGAGTCCTATTGAATGGGGGTCTGCTCCAATGACCTCACTTAACTTGAATGACCTCTTTGGAGACCTGGTCCCCAAATACGATCACATCCGAGGCTCTGGGAGCCTGGGGAGGGGGACACGATTCAGCTTACTACAATCATTATTATTTAATCTTTCCACAAGGCAGTGAAAAACGTTCTTAAAGATAAGGAAACTGAGGACCGTAAAATGTCATTTACGGGGCCTTCAGACCCCACTGTCGCCTGCAGGCCCTGGGCAAGGACACCGTAGCTGCGCCATGACCCAGGTCTCCCGGGGCGCCCAGCCAGGGACCGAGCACAGCGGAGGAGAAGGGCTTGCCGGGTTCCATCCACACGGGGCCGCCCTAGGGGGCAGGTCACACTGGGACCGGGGACTGGCAGGTACTTTTTAGGGTCTGCATCGGGCATGGATGGGGGCTTCCCGTGAAAAATCCCCCTCCCCCTCCCTTCACAGCTGTTCCTCTCCAGTAATCCTCTCGTCCTCCTCACTCTCCCGAGCCCACAGAGGGTAACGGGGTCCAGACCGGCGCACGGGCTCTGACGCCCAGTCTGCAAACAGGCCGGTTGCAGGAAGACCTGCCACCCAGCTTCCCCCGACGCTGTCTCCCTTGGAGGTGTGGCTTGGCCGGAGGGACAGGGGCGTCCGACATGTGCTGCGGATCATAAGCCCCTTAAAAATGCTGAAAGTTGGTCCAAACCGATATTGCTATTCACCTAGTGCACACACAGACTTTTTCCGGACGGATGTGCTGGAAAGAGGTCACAGGGGGGTGAGGGGGGAACAGGGCAGGAAGGGGCTTGTGCCCATCGTGGGGGACCCTGCGAAGACTCAGGCTCAGGGACGCCAGGTAGGGGTGGGGGTCCGAGCAGTGCGCTCATGCAGACGCACAGACACATGTTTTCATAAGATTCACCCACGCCGGTCCTTGCGTACTTTTCCTTAGCCCGGGGGGCCCTGGAGCTTATAAACACAACTTAGATGCCCCCCGCTTTTCACAAACAGGTTTTTGGACACTTTAAATTTCTACCCTGTGCCCATATTACAGGGTAACTTTGTAACACAGTAACTAGTTGCTTTGTTACAACCCAGAAGGAAAGGGAGGAAAAGGGTAAAGAAAGAAGAAAACGAACATCAGGGTCAACTGCTCCGGAAAGATCTTGTTGGAGAAACAAGAGGAAATGCTGGAGACGGAAGAGAGGAGTTTTTACAAATCCAAAAGGCAAATGAAATGACCTAGGACAGAATCCCTTTCAGTAGTGAGTGTCCGGGACAGGAGGAAAGTGGAGATCGACAGGCAAGGCATCTCTCCCCAGCCCCTTTGCTGTGCATTTTGTGCCTGGAGGGGAACTCTGGCCCGCACAGAGGGAGCAGCAGCAAAGCGGCCCCACGGTGCTGAGCTGTGCTCGCTGTCCCCTGGAAACGCCTAGAAAGGGCTCCCAGCCTCCGCCTTCTGGCTGAGAGCCGCTCAGACACCATGCACTGAGCCCAGACGCTCCACCCCGCCGCCCGCCCAGCAGGTGTCTGGGGCAGAGAAAGAGATGTAATCGCCCCCATCCATTTTGCTTTTACCAAGCCCTTCAAAGTGCTCTTCCCAGAAAGGGCATTAGAGCTTTTCAACAAAAATGCTGCCTTGCAATTCTCATGCAAGTCAGGGTGGGGAGGCAGACCCTGGGGATGCCCCGGATTTTCCCAGGAAGTGAGAAAAATATGAGGCTGTGTTCTGGTCCTAGCTGCCTTCCCCCCAGACCCGCTAACGGGGTGGTGACTTTGGACTCCTTGCTCAGCCCTCCTCATCTCGGCTTCCCATCCTGAAAGGGGAATCACCATTTTCGAGAAGCTCAGATACAATCAAGCCTATGAGACCGTGTGCAAACTGCACGGCGCCCTCCAAGCCGAAGGCTTTTCTCATCGATGTCGTCCTGTTTCCGTGTGCGAATGGTGGTTGTAACTTAGCCCAGAATGATACTAGAGCCAGGAGCAGCGTTTTCTAGATGAATTCTCTCCGGGCAGATCATAACCCCTGTGGGAAGTCAGTGCCTCTCCTGGTATAACCCCATTTCTGGGTGCGTATCTGCTCGTCTTTCAGACCCTTGGGTTGGATGAGCTTGCTCCCCACCCCTGCCCATGTTCTATTTCTTCCCTCTGTTCATAGTTCAGCCTTGCTTTCTGGATTCAGCCCTTTGTGCGACACACCGCCCAAGGCACCCGACAGGCCCGTGCTAGACCGGACTCCCAGAGAAAGCGTCCCAGGGGAACACGGGGATGCGGCAGGGAAGACGGGGCCGGGCGCCCGGGGCCCTGGAAACACGCAGCCGGGAGGCACTGGTGCGCACACACGACTAGCTCTCATGATTCTCTTTATTCTCTTCCCGGGATGCTTGAGATTTGCACCTACCTTTGAGGGGATCGGATTTTGATGAGTTTGTTGACAATGGATTGGAAAACAGGGAGGCATAAGTGGAAATGCATGGATGGACGACTTCCGGGGAGAAGCCCGTTCCAGGCCTCGTCTGGTCATCACCAGTCTAAGTGGCTGGTGAGCCAAGGACACTTCATCTGCTCTAGCGTTTCGGAAGGAACAGAGCCAGGCACGGTGTCGGGGAAAGCGCGGGCGGATAGTGCCCTCAAGCCTAAGAAGACGCTCGGCACACGGGGCTCCCTGGCCCCAATCTTTCAGGCCAGCTCTTGAGGATTTACGCACCCAAATGTTCCTGTTGTGGGATCGACAGCCGTATAAATGGGCTGAGTGTTGGCACCCTTGCAGCAACATGCCGGAGTCTGGCGTCGTATCGGCTGTGAAGTTACTTTACTAAGAACTCGTCGTCACAGAACAATAGGGTCCCGTCCGGCTGAACCCCGGAGGGCGGGACCATCACACTTGACTGCTTGATATTTTGGAAGCAGCATAATTCTAAAAACACAATCACCAACCACTATGAGACGTTGAGTGGAACACCATACTTGGTGCGATGCATGGAAACCCGACTAGGGAGACAGGCGTGGGCTCCATTCCAGGACATTCGACCCTGGGTCTGCCCTTCCTGGGAACCTGAGTCTCCACCGTGCAGGCATCTAGGGCCGCCGGCAGGACACCCACCCAGATCCCAGATCCCAGTCCAAACCCCAGCCCTGTTACCACCCAGCCCTGCAGGCTTATCACTCCCCTCAGCCTCATGTCTCCTTCTCAGCTAACGCAGAAATAGGGGTGCCGGGTTTTGGGAATTCACTGTGATACTCTGTGCTCAGCCCGATGGCCCTTGGTGAGGGCCCAGCAGAAGATAAATATCATTATGAAAGATAGATATTATTATTAATTAATGCCCCTGGAGGAGCTCTCTTTACAAAATGTTGCCAGAGAGCAGGAAGTATTGGTGTGGTCGGAAGGGCATACACCACGGGTCTCATCTAAGTGTGATGACGTCCCCAACCAATAACAAGTTCTTGACCAAAGAAATCCCCCTGCTGGGTTCCTGTCGTTCGGACCCTCCTCCTAGTCACTCCCCTAGCTCTCCTGGAGGCCTGATACCTCCTTCCTATGACCCGTAGCGCTCTGGGCATCTTTGCAGCAAGAATTTAATACAAATCACAGCCCTTCCTATTCTTGCTCTCTCTCTCTTTCAGCTGCCGGAAGTTCACAATTTAAGTTCACAATTTAAGCTAAATTACCATCACGTGTGTTTCTCCAACTTTGGGTTCTTTACCCGCTAAAGGCTTCTGCACGGATCTGCGCCGCACAGGAAATTAATGAAATTCACTCTTCTCCCAGGGCGTTTGATGGAAGAGGAGACGCCAAGTCTGGGGGGCTAGCTTTCTGCTCTTCCAAGCCCCCCATAACTCTGGATGGAGCAGAAGTAGATGGGAGGCCCATTATGTCTTTGTGTCTTTGTGGGGGAGGTGGGGCGTGTGTGTGCGTGCACGTGTGTGTGCGCATTTTAGTAGGAAGAGAATTTCCAGATTAGGTGCTGTCCTCCTGAACATCACACACGTCCCTGTCACTTCCTGGGTGTTTCTTCATCAAACACTCACCGACCCCCTTCCCCATGACAACGACAGCCTGAGGTTTTACTTTAAAGAGTAAACATTTATTTAAAAGTTGTTGTGTTATTGTCCAAAGCTTATCGATTATCTAAATCTACCTATATCTATATCTGCATCTACATATTATGTAGACCTATGTCATATATCTTAACGTATAGTACATATCATCTCTCTAAATCTCTCTATATATTATTACGTATTATCTCTCTATATATCTAAGTATTAAATGCAATTTGGGATGTATCCCTGCGCCTTCGTGACTTGGCATTTACTGTTTATGCATTGGCTTTGCTATTGGCACAGTTCTGCTCTGTGTAGTTGGAAAGTCCAAGCTGGGTCTCAAACGTGCGTTTCTAAGACATGGGATTCTGTTCCCCACCACGCTTTCCAGGGGACACCCTCCCCTTAAACACAAAACTATGACCTGGCTATAGTCCCTATTTGGGAACATTGTCTTTTTCTGCAGACACAGATTTCTTTTCCTGTTAGCGAAACTAATGAAATACATCCGGCATAACCTCGGGTCTAGAATGTTCTCTCTCAGACAAAAAAAAAGAAAGAAAGAAATAATAACGGGCGCAAAAAGCTTGTGTTCAGCAAGCAATTTCAGTGATGATTCCAAGAGTCAGACCTTACAGAACAGACCAGCTCATCAGTGCAAAGCAAAAGCCAGAAAGAGGTCTAGGGTCTGGCTTCCTAAGCGGAACATTTGCTGTCCTGGGTCCCCGTTGACACTTGCTGGAGGAGCCTTTGTCCTAATGGTCGCTGGGGCTCCCAGGTTTTTTGCATAGGACGAGCCGGCTGCAGTCTCCCCGCGGTCCCCGCGGTGATCCTGGGCAGACATCCTCCCTATTAACAGCCCCGGCTGTAATTTACTGCAATGTTTTGTAGGCTGCAATTTCCCACACTGCTATAAATTCTGCCTCTAATCTCAGGCTCAGAGAAGCCTCTCGACGTCTTGCCACCGCTGTGCAAACGTCTATGGAGCCTGCTTTTAATAAACAAAGAGTGACGGGCAGAGAGCCAGAGGAAAAACATGGCGAGCAGCATAAAATTTATCTCCGATCGCTGTCCTCTTCTGACCGAAGGGCCCCCTACTCCTCGTACGAGCCAGAATTCTTATTTGTCTCAGATCGCTCGGTCTTTAAAGAAAATACTAGGTAAGTTTATCCATGCAAAAATCCGAGGTAGAATATGGTAACCTGTCCAGGGGTAAAGTGTATTTTTAAAATCTGGAGTTTAGGGGTTAATTAAAAATAGTGGTTTTTAACGTGTATCAGTTTCTTGAGAGAGAGAAAGGGAGAGTTCTACGAAGAAAAGCTATGAAACTGATGGATTTCACCTGTCTCTGTTAGGACGGCTCAGATTCATTAATATGCTAATGTAAATTGTATCTCCAAGAAGAAACTCCAAAATCTTTCTGGCCACAAATCCCTTTTTTAAAAGAACACCTGGAGGGATGAATTGTTCAGATGATCGGCTTTGAAACCAGGGATGCAAGAGATGCGTTTCTAAAGATAAAAGGACAATGATAGGGAGGCCTTCCGGGATCTTCGCCTGGTGGACTCGTGGCCAGCAGCCAGAGGCTGATCATCTCGGATGGTGCAAGACTGCAAGACTGGGGACCCAGTCAGGAAGGCTGGAGACAGGACAGCGGGGGCAGAAGTAGGTGGATGGGCCCACGGCCGTGGACGAGAAGTGCGGGGATCTTTGCACACTCGTGCTAACGCCCACAGACAGCTCCCACTACAGAAAAGGCACTAACCAGACAAGCGAAGGGTATGACTCATTCCCCCGGGCGCAGAAGTCCTGGATGACCCCCAGTCACAACCCCCCCGGCCCCCTCGAGACCCTCGATGGCAAGTGCCCTCAGCTGCAAGGAGCTGCCTCATCAAGGTTACCGCCCTGCCTGAGGGCTGCCTGCCTCCAGCCACTGGTAGATGCCAGGTTCAAGGCTCAGCCTGTTCCCTCCCGGCCACAGAGCTTGCTGTAGGGTTAGCAGAAGCCTCAGCTGCAGTTGTACTCCCTCCCCCAGGCCCACTCCCCGCGCTCCCAAGCGTGCCCCCCAGTCCCCCTCCTGCAGGCGCATCTCTCTCTTTCGGGCTCGCGGGGAACCTAACCTGAGACACCTGGGTAAGGAGCAGCTGGGCTGTGATACCTCATCAACCAGAGTCCAGACGATCAGTTTAATAGGAAAAGCATTTATTGACCACCTACGACATACAACACACTGTACTTGGGAGGCCTGCGGGATACGAAGACGTTTAGCCCGGTCCAGCCAATGGATAGGGAGCACCCTTACTGTGCAGGCCCTGGGCGAGGCTCTTGAGATAAAAACAAGAAAAGGAAACGTCCTCTTCTCCTGAAGCACATGGCTGGGGGAAGGAGCAGCCCGCCGGACGGCCCACGCGCCGCGCTAGAGCAGAGAAAGAAAAGGGCAGCACTGAATTTTCAGGGGCTCGGGGCTGTGCTCAAGGTCAGCGAGAACTCCTCCCCAGCTCTGGCCCGCTTTACTCTGATCCGAGTTGACTTGCAACATCTAGTACGTTCTCTTCATCAGAAACCACTATTAGCTTGACAAAAAGTGTTTGCGGACCAGACAGGCTGGCAGAGGAGCCTCCAGCCCTCGCAGCGGACCCTAAGAACAGAGCCTGGATGTCCAGAGGGCTCATCGCCAGCAAAGCTCCACCGGCGATTGTGGGCTCGGGGTAAAAATGAGAGCCAGCCCTCGAAGGACAACCGAAGGCCCGATGTCACAGCGGGGGCTGCTTCCCGTGATGAGTTAGCGGGCCAGGTCCTTGTGAGCAGGGAGCACGGAACGGAGCTGAGGGCCAGGCCCTAGAGTCACCTAAAGGAAGCTGCCTTAGCATCCCCCCAGGCCCCCACCTTGGAAAAGGGCAAGCTTTCTCTCTCGCCAGTTAACAAAGGCAGGTGCCTTCCGAAGGGAGGTTGGGGGGAAGTCAAATCAGCACACGGGAACTCAGTGCGTGGCCCAGAATGGAAGGGCGCCCTGCACAGAATTCCGTCCCTTCTGTCCCATGATTTCCCTCTGATCCCAGTCATCCCCTCTAGGGAGAGAATTGAGCCACCAGGATGCTTCAGAGCAATGCATTGGAAGGAGTCTGTGTCTCCCAAAGCCCCAGGGAGCCCCCAGACTCGGGCTGTACTTTCTATATCTGAACTGCCTTTTGTGACGGAGTAACACACTTCTTTTTTTTCCCGCCTCTTTGATTTGGGTCTTCTCTGTTACAGGCACCTAAATTTAGTCTTAGCTAACACAAGCGCCAACCTCTGGTTGGAAAAACGTTCTTAGAAAAAAAGGAGCTGACAGCGAGAGCCATTTTGGACGGCATTGCCTTTCCCAAGTGGCTTTCCACCAGGCACAAGAGCTGACCTCAATGTCCCCGGAAATCTGACGTGTCTCGCATTGCTCTCCAGCTGTGTCTCCATGGCCATCGGGTTGGGGAGGCTGACTGGCCCACGAACAGCCACACTGGTCTCCACAAGGCCAGGTCTTGGGGCCAAGAATGGGAAGCCCCTTGTCCCAACCGGACCGAGTGAGGGCATTCTCAGAGCCCAAAATGGACCAGATGAGGTTGGGACGATGCCTTTGAATCTTCCCACTTGTTGGTGCCTAAGATCGTCCATCCCCAAAGGTCCACCTTTGAACAGGTTTGGACTTGCACGATCCGCTCCAGTCTTCCCATCAGCAGCAGCACTGGGATACCAGGCTTCAATGACAACAACTCAACTTCTGCCCTCCGGATGGGCGCTTCCTTGCCACGGCCTCCCAATAAGCAAGGACGGTCCCCTCCCCAGGGACCAGTCATAGGGCAGGATGACGTGCCCAGGAGCTCCAAGCACCATGCAATCGTGGGCCTGAAGCATCAAGGGCCAGTGCCTGGGCTAGCTGGGGGGACCATGACCACAGAGGCCATCTCCTGCAGCCCACAGTCCCAAGCATGGATGCTCACGCACGCGGGATCCTCGGCCGGGCACGTCGTTCTGGTCCACCCAGATTTCCTCGGGCTCTCCTCAACCATCCACCATCCCTTCCCTTCCACACCCATCAACATTTCCCGTCCCCCTTCCCTGCTCTATTTTTTTTCCCTCACTCCCATACAAGGGTCCCTGTCATGCACATGTGTTCATGATTTCCTGTCCCCCCATTGAGCTCCCTTAGGGCAAGCACTTTTGTTTCCTACGTTCTCCTGTATCCTCAAGGCTTAGAACCGCATGGAGGGTGCCCCGTAAATCTTTGTTGAATGAGTCAACGAATGTTTGGGACCTGCTGGCCAGTCCCTGAACCCACTGGGTCCAAGTCTGGACCTCAAAGTGACCGATGCCTCGGATGTGATTGGTGTCCTCACTAGCAGGCAGGGCCTGGCTGCCCAGTGTTTCACCCGCCCAACGCCGGGGAGGAATCCGATGGAGGGAATGGGCAGGGCCGGCCCTCACTAGTTCCCTACATGAGAAAGTTAGTACATTTCTTCAAATTTCTACAGTGCTCTCAGTATGGAAGAGATGAGATCGGAATCCAGCAGATCAGAATCCAGGCAGATGGGTGGCGTCACATGGGGGGTTGAAGGCAGGGTAGGGGAGGACCAGGAGTGGGGACCAGTAAGGACCGCTGTGTGGCCACAGAATCAAATAACGCACACAAGTCAGAGAGATGAGAAGACCTGCATTTAAGACAGCCCGCAGCAGTTAGTCTCTTACCGTGAGCCAGGCACCGTAGTAGACACACTCTCCCCCACCCCGAAAGGCTGATATTCTTCTCCCCGTTTGGTAGATGGAGAAAACCGAGAACAAGGAGGGACCCTCACCACCTTCCAGAGCCTGGAACACATTAGAGGTTCATTAAACATTTGTTGAGTATGGGGAAATCATTCGGGAGATGTCCTTACTCTGTTGCACTGAATACAGGTTTTGAGACAAGGTAAAAGGTGACCTATGCAATCCTCGGTGTGAAATGCTTGGACATCAAACATTCATTCGACAAATGTTTATTGGGCCCCTTCTGTACACAGGACCAGGCTGGGTGCTGGGGCACCCTCACAGGCTGCAGGTCGTGGGCAGTGTTGCTGGTAACTCTCCTGGGGACGCACCACGGCCCATCTCCACAGAGGATCCATTTTCGGTTGGGACCACCAATCGAGAAACTTCTCGTCTTTCCAAAGGAAATGAACAGATTACGTGAAGCCCCCACCGCCCCAGCCCAGGAGCGCACGCCGACTGTCATACGGACACACTCCCAAAGATGACTCAAAGGAAACACAGAGTTACTTCGGTGCAAACCGGCAAGCAGGCAGGCAGCGCTTTGCAGAGCAGACTGGAAGCAATCTATTGGTTTCCACTTAAAGGGAACTTTGAGCTTTTTGCATCAGACCTGAGGCTAAAAATTACTCCCCACTAGCTGTAAGGAGGTTTTTGAAATAAAAGAGCTTCATGTTTAGCACAATCTCCAGGGGACAGGAGCAATGAGAAGCACGGGGAGGAGGGTCAGCAGAAACGGGGAGAAGAGAAAACTGGACAGTTCGGCACCGAGACAATCCCCTTTGCCGCACGGGACAAGGGCTGTCACCACCTCCCGTGAGGAGGAAATGGGGACTGCCTGGTTGTTGTACATGATCGTACTTAGTTATGCTACCAAAACCCAAACCTGTCTGTGGTTCTTAACTCATATCATCAACAAAATTTGTCACTGTGGGCAGCCTCAGTGAAGGGCACCCAGCAGCCATCGGCACATAGTCCCCTGGCCGTGGACGATCTCAAGCAATAACTAGTTCAGACTCTAGTGCCCAGAGCTCAAGCAAACTCCTTTTAAGAATTCTGTCTTCCCAGGGCGCCTGGGTGGCTCAGTGGGTTAAGCCTCTGCCTTCGGCTCAGGTCATGATCTCGGGGTCCTGGGATCGAGCCCCGCATTGTGCTCTCTGCTCAGCAGGGAGCCTGCTTCCCCCTCTCTCTCTGCCTGCCTCTCTGCCTACTTGTGATCTCTCTCTTTCTCTGTCAAGTAAATAAATAAAATATTTTTTAAAAAAAAGAATTCTATCTTCCCAAGACTTACCGCTACGTGTGTATGATATTCCTCGTAAGCTGACACCTTCTGGGGGGACAGAGCTAAAGTACCCACAAGCCTAGAAATATAATTTTAATAATTGATAGAAACGCTTTGCACATTGCAGAATTTATTCTGCAGCATGAAAGCTGGTTGAAGAATGGGTCAGAGCCACTGCGAGTCGTGTTTGTGGGGAACACCGATGATGCAGAACTTATAGACAAAGTAGGCATTAGAACACACAGCAAAATGCAGAATACGAAAACCCTATTTAGGAAGCAGTGTGATCCGGAATTTCTGGGTGACTCAGTCGGTAGAGTGTCTGACTCTTGACTTTGGCTCAGGTCATGATCTCCCCAGTCCGGCGATCAAGCCCTGCATCAGGCTCCACACTTGGGGGGAGAGGGGGAGTTCACTTTCCCTCTCCCTTTGCCCCTACCCCCGTGATTGCGCTCTCTCTCTCTCTCTCTGTGTCTCTAAAATAAATAAATAAATAATCTTTTTTTTTTTTTTTTAAGAAATACAATAAGGAATAAGATGAACAAGTTCCTTCTTCTCGTGTCACTAGGGATGGCATATTCTGCCACTCCAAATTATTGCTAGTGAGGCTCTAAATAGAAATACTGCCATTCATTAAGCTCTTCCGCTGTGTGGTCCCTGCGCTAAGTGGCTTTGTCTGGTTATCAGCAAGTGAGGACAATCCCTAGGGAGGCTGTTGGGGGGAACACAAGCCGATGTCAAAGGGGGCTTTGCCCTCCGGTCTGTGCAACTCCAGCTCTTGGAGGAGGTGTCTCAGGCTCTGGAATGGCTACAGGCTGCACACATCATAGGCGGGTTCCCCCAGAACTAGAATCAGAGACACACATTCCAGTGTAAGGAGTATATTGGTGTGGGGGGGGTAACAGGAAACACAGGTATGGAGGGGGCAGTGAGAAAAATGGGCAGAAAGTCAGGAGGGGGTTTGTTTTCAAATAAGATTCTACTGTGGCTTAATGTTCCGGGGATCATGACCAGGGGTTACCTCCTGTCCCGTGCAGGGGGGGAAGGACCTGGGCATTTCCCCACAGCTCCCCCCAGTCAGGGCTTGAGGGCTGCCGGAGTGGGGTGGGCATTTCCCCGGCACTTCCAGCCCGTCCAGCATGTGGGCAGAGGGGACGAGGAGAGGCAGACGGGAGCTGCTGGAAATCTACCGGCTGCACCAGTGACGGGGCATAGATGCGTCCGACTGCGGCACCTGATGGATGGACTCGAAAACCGTCTTCTCGCTGGCCGCACCGCTGAGTATGTGCAATCACTTTCCAAGAACAGCAAGACAAGGACACAGATAGCTGACCATGAGCCACGTTGGAGGGTCCCCATTTCTGTACAAATACCAAGAAGCTCTAACCTATTTTCTCCTTCCAGTAGAAATTAAAAGTGTCTCATTTTTAAAGACGCACCATTTATCTGATTATCAGTAACACTGGACAATTTTTTCATAAGCTTATTGTCCGTTTGCATTGTTTCTTTAGTGAATTTCCTCTTCACAGCCTTGACCGATTTTTCTTTGGATTGTTACTTTTCTTCCTGACTTCTCCTGTCCGATAGGACTCAAATACTTTGTCTAGTTTTTATTGGTCTTCTAATTAGCGTCTCGTACCATTCAGAAGTTTGGTGATGTTA
>JAPYYM010000572.1:0-14519 GCA_028534135.1 Potos flavus
GCGATTGATCATGATAATATTGTGGTGATCACTTCACAGTGTATACAAATACTGAATCATGTTGCACACCTAAAACTAATATATGTCAATTATGTCTCAATTAAAAATAAAACAGGGTTTACACCTTCCTCAAAGAATTGTTGTGAAAATAAAATGGCATAAATAGGCAAAAACAAACAAACAAACAAACTTATGGGCCAGAACTTAGTGTATAGAGTAAGTAGTCCAAAACGTGAAATCATCTTCATTATTATTTTTATTCAAAATATTACTAAAGTTCAGCTGTCCTTCTTGGAATGGAAAGAACTCCAGAGTTCCTTGCTTCTTGGCTACTAGTTCATAATCACAAATTCTTTGGTTTATCTCTGTTTTGTTCATAAACTTAGGCAGGAATACATTGGAGGGTTATTGTTAGATTCCAAAAGGATCATCTATGTAGAATGCCTAGCAAAGTGTCCAGTGTTTGATGAAAACTAGGCCCCTATATCTTGCCTTCCTCCATCACAAAGAATAGCTTATAGATATTTCTGTTGATGGGAAAAGCTAGGAATATTTTACCCAAATAAAGTGCCCAAAACAGATGCCTAAAACTTCTCCAGCTATGATGAAAATGAAAGACAAGTCAAAGTAGCAAATTCTAGTGACTGCTGAAAAGTGGGAATTTGGAAATGAAGTGAAGGAGATTTTAAGAGGCCTTTGGTTCTTTTTCTCAAACCAGAAAAAAAATAACTGATCCCAGAAATGAAAATTTTGCTAAAATGGTAACTGTGTTGATGAAGAAGGTAAAGAATTAGGTTAAGATGAAGGATTAAAGTGAGAAAAACAGATGATTTAAAATCTAGTATCTTGTTATTCTATAAGCATGTCAGATGAAGTTGCCAGATAAGCTAAATAAGACTCCAAAATTCTGTAATGATTAACAAAGAGTGATCAGTAGATGTTCCCTAAAGCAACAAATGCTATGGCACAGATTTAATATTATGAATTATATGTGCATTCTGAAGGGCAAGAACATGAAAGGACTAAAGCTGGAGGGCCCCCTAGGGGCAAAAAGACCTAGAAGAAGGTAGCAGAATAACAGAAAGCAAACTCATTTTCTTCATAATTTCGCCAAGAGCCTCCGCAAAGAATTCATTATTAATGCAACTGAACCCTAGTACAAAATTCAAAACCAATACTATTATGGGACTCTCTCTATACTAAACATATTTGAAGCCATATATTATAGGTTCAATTGTGTCTGCCCAAAATTCATATGTTAAAGTCTTAACTCCCAGTACCACATAACATGACCTTATTTAGAAATAAGGTTGTTGAGGGCACCTAGGTGACTCAGTCTGTTAAGCATCTGACTCTTGTTTTGGCTCAGGTCATGCTCTCCAGGTCATGAGATCCAGCCTCCCCCATTGGGCTCCACGCTTAGCTCAGAGTCTGCTAGAGATTGTCTCCCTCCTCCTTTCCCTCCTTCTCTGTTCCTCCCCCTGCTCACTCTCTCTTGCTCTCTCTAAAATAAATAAATCTTTAAAAAATGAAAAAAGAAATAGGGTTGTTGCAGATGTAATTAAAATGATATCTAGAGTGAGGGTCTCCCTAACCCAATATGACTGGTGTCTTTATAAAAGGAGAAATTTGGACACTGACGGAGGCATATAGAGAATGTCCTGTGGAGATGAAGGTAGAGATCAAGGTGATAATTCTATAAGCCAAGAAATGTCAGATTTCTAGCAAATCTCTAGAAGCTAGAACAGATTCCCCCTCATAGCCCTCAGAAGGAACCAGTCCTTTTTTTTTTTTTTTTTGGAAGGAACCAGTTTTGCTGACACCTTGGTCTCAGACTTCTAGCCTCTAGAATTGTGAGACAATAAATTTCTATTGTTTATGCCACTTAGTTTGTGTTGCACTGTCACAATAGCCCTAGTAACCTAATGGGTATTTCACTTTATCTGGCAGAATCCCAGTGCTGACTAGCATTGCTACTTGCTGCAGAGAACTTTGTGTCTTCTTAAAAAGAATGAATTCTTTGATGTAACCAGAGGAATTCAAAGACTACTTAAGAACAGATATTTTTCTGTGTTTAAGGGAGCCCTAATAAATCTGGGAAGCAAGTGAGGCACACAGGAATTGCTTGTACCAAGTGAGCATGGCTTAAAAGAATAGGAGGGATTCAAAGATCATACAAGTAAAAATACAAGTAAAAAAACACTGTCAGCCTGTTGTACATCATAATAAAAGTTAATACATTTAATTAATTTTGCAAAGAGTACACAGTTAAGGAGGAGTTGACTATGTTGTTCTATCCTAGGGCCTAAATGGTCTATAACTGATAGAATATCAGAACAGTAAGCACACAGCCCTTCATCTTATAAATGGGGAAGTGGGAACAAGAAAGACTAGGTGGCCTGTGCAGCCATGAAGCTGATCCAGACCAGAGCCCTTTCCTCACAGAGACTGAGAAGAGGTTGAAGTCCTTGAACTGAATAAGAATCTCTGTCCCTGGACCTGGTTTGGTGTCAAAAACTTACTTATTCAAAGCATGGTCCCTGAAATTAATCATGCCAAAATGTTTATGAAACTAGCTATTTCCGCGGCTATTTTGATCTGGCCTCATAAGCCACCGAATCATTATAACTTTAGAATCCAGCTAGTTTGTGCCCTTTCTTTTGGATCCTGACCTAATTATGGGAATACTGAACTTGAGAAAAGAGAACTTCTAAAGCTGATAAAGAAAGTTCCATAGACATGGCACCTGGGAAAGAACAAAATCTGGGAAGCTGTCTCATTATTAGTTGTATTTGCACCCTTTCTGTTTTCTTCTCATTCCTTGAAGATCCAAGAACTATGAAGTGGAAAAACAACAAAAACAAAAGAAACTAATGATGTGCAGTATATCTTAAAGAAAGTCAAATCCCCTTTATTTGCAAAACTGAGAAGGAGACCCAGAGTGATTGTGCCTTGACCATGGTTACCGTGGTGTGTTTGTAGAACTGGACGAGACCAAGTTTAGCTCTCTTTAAATAACACTACACTGCTGTCCCAGGAAGGGCTCTGTTTTATATATGTTTTTGTTCTATGTGAAGTGAAGCAAACTTCCTTGCCTTGCTACTGATCAGTTTAGAAATGGACGACTCTCGCACGTCAAGTATATAGATGGTAAACATTCTACAGGCTTGGCCAACCCCTTCCCCCTGTATGCATTTCATAGCCCCAGCTTACAGAGCAAATGGATTATCTTCCAGTCACTTCCATTCAAGGGTATTATGTTTCTGTATAAAAGCTTAGACATACTGATAGGCACCATGAAAATGTACAAATGAATATAGTTGATAAACCAGTGCCAAACACACACTTGGCCTTACTCTGTGACTCAGTGTTTTTTCAAAGTACTCTAAGAGCGAGTTAATTCTTTGGGGACCAGCCAGAGCATATTTTTAAGCCTTCTGAGCCAAGATCTCTGAAGTTCAGCTACTAACTGACAATGGTTGGCAGTCCTGAATGTGTTTGATCCAAGTGTACAAGGTCCCCACTTTCAGTATAATGGCTGGCTCATTTTTATGGTGCAGAGCTAGCAAGCATTCCACTGAAATTAATAGGTTATACTCCTCTCATTGTGGAGGGGAGAAGCAAAACCAACAGCCAGAGTCTACTGAACTCTTCAACTGTTCCTAATTTATTTTTCCGGTGACTCTAGTCTAAATTACTCAATGTGTAGATCATAAGTTTTGAGTCATAAGGAGCACTCCTAGAATTTTATTAACCTCTTTTACTCTAATTGCTCTTCTGCCACAAGTCTGCATTTCAATTGCATTGTGGGGGATTAATTAATAGCCTCACCAGGTACAGACATCAAAAGGAGAAAAGGAAACTGCATCCAGGATGGCTGTTTAGGCTAGAATATAATCAGGTTAGCAGTTCTATCACTTGTAAAATCTAATCCTGGTTTAAATGAAATGGACAAATTTTCAGGGATAACGAACTCTTTTTCCTAGCATCTTCTTTTCTCCCATGTGCCAATCAAGGGAAACATTAATTTTGGTTAAGACATTGCATTTGCAGCTCTTGGAGGAGTTTAGGCCTATTTCTGCTTCATTTTTAGATTTCTTTTTCTATTTTCAGATGCCTGAGAATTCATAAAAAGAAAAAACTTTTCACTCCGTAAGTAGGGATTAAGATTTAAAATACATGTGAATGTACCAGGCTACTCAATGAATATTAAATGAACGAATGATGTCTCTAAGGGAAATACTTTCACATAAATGACTCATAACTCATTTGCTAAAACCGATTTTACTGAATTTGGGTTCAAATGTAACCATTTGAATGTTTCTTCCTAAAAAATCTGGAAACATATATTGTCACCATTTTTCTTATTTTTTCAGTGTTCCAAGATTCATTGTTTATGCACCACACCCAGTGCTCCATGCAGTACTTTTTAAGGATGGTGAATGGCCCCTTACATATATTGGAACAGGATATAACAGTATGGCATCCTCCATACAGGGAAGCATCCAGCTACAGTGGAAACAGAACACATGGAAATACAGTTCAGAAATTCACCTGACAACTAGCAGAAGAGCAGCAGAGCCATAGCATCCAGAAAGAATTACTTTGATTTCCAATATTAACAATATTTGAGCTGCATTACCCTCTACCACATTTAAATAAGACATTTCCTCATTTAATGGGTTTGAATAGAGGAGCAATAGTAAACCTAGAAGAAAGAATATATTTGAAAATTATTCTGGCCTCTATTTCTTATAAAAATATAATTCCTTTCCCTTAAAACACCTTATATAACAATACTCAAAAATGTTCGTGGCATTTCTTTTTTTGTTTGATTTTGCTACACACAATCTTTTTTAACTGACTTGGTCTTGCCTAAAATTCTAGAAGGCAGACTCTGTCTAAAATGAAGAGTTTAAATCTCAGCAGGATTCTCTTTCCTGAGAGAAAAAATATTCCATGTCATTCTTGTCTCAAGTTGTAGGGAAGTAGCCAGGAATTTTCAGAGGTAGACTCCTTTGGCCAGCTTGCTAATTTTCTAGAATCAAAATATGCCTTCACTGGACTAGGTTGCAAAAGTGATATTTGTTCAGTTCCCACATTTGGGGGTTAGTGGGTGCCCCCAAATAGGAAATGTGACTGTCTGTCCAAGAGGTGTGGGAACGTCTGCCACAATTTCCTTTCCAGAGTATTGCTCTCACTGGGCTGGTGCATCTGGAATTCCTCAGCTTCCTTATGAAAATGTTGATGTTTATTCAGACTTTCTGAATCTTGACAATGATGGTCAAATGCCTGTGGCCACCTACGCCCCTGGATGAGAGGCTGGCAGTCTTCAGGACCACTAATTCTGTTGTCTGTCACATATCACCAGAGATTTAAAAACACACCGGTCAAAGTCAAGTCCAGATAGACAATGTGTAAATGTTTAGTCTAAGGTACTTTTTATCTGCTTCTCTTTCTTTTGACAACTTAAACTCACCCTCCTGGTTGTGTTGATCTAGCTTCATCCTGACCAAAATGAAACATAGACTATTTTCTTATCGTGGCTCTACAAAAATATTCCTTTCTGATATGAATATGAAGGAACTTTGTGAGGAACTTAAGATAGCTGAAATTGATAGAATAATTGTACCTTTTAATAAGATACGCAATTCATTCCAATTACATTGCCTAAGACATGACTATGATTAAATATGCATCACATTTACACATTTTATTGTTATATCCCAGTGCACTCAAACTCCAGGCTTCTCCCCATGGTCCCCTGAACAACATAGGACATCTGTGTAATAAAGGATAAATGGAGAAAGAAATATCTGCAGTCGATCTGAGCATTTCCATGGCTTCTCCCACTGTAAACAGAATAAGTTTCTCCTTAAACTATAGTTTATTCCATAATTAGACACAGTTAATGTCTAAAAGGTAGCTAGTATTTGTCTTTCTAGCTCTGCTTTTATAGCTACATCAGAATTGAGAAAATATAAAAATGTAGGCATTTTTGATACAGTGGTTCAATATGACCCTCTAAGAGCATCAGACCAGCCAGACAGATTAGTTCAGTTTTTCAAGGCAAGAGTAAAGGACAATGCTAAAAAGAGAAATGCTCCCATAAGGATAATTTGTAATTCAGGGGCTCTCTCAGGAGCCAAAGACTTAAATGAAGCACTTGAACTTAACCAACCTTTTGGCATTCCATGATTCCAGTATAACTGTATAGATGTCTTAGAGTTAAAAGATGAGGCATAAAATCTGTTCGCTGACAGACATTTCTGACTTATTAATATCAGCACATCAAGGAAGAAAATGACTGGAACCTCTTAGAATTGCTTACATTGGCCAGCAGCCAAAACAAAATAATCATTTTTATGGGGTAAACCTTTGAGGATCTAAGCAGACTGATTTTCAGATAGGATGCATGTATATACTCAACATCTGGAAAACTTCTAATTATCTTCAAAATCTTGGTTCAATTTTTAACGGTGGACTAACCACAGCTATTGAAATGCTTGGACTGCACTTCCACACAGGATGTTTTGGGTGAAATAAGGCTAGCATCGTTGGGACTTTACTTTAGGCCTGGCAGTAGCTTCTCTCAGCCAGCAGGTGTTGGAACTAACAGAATCAAGGGGGAATGATCAGTAGAGCACTGAAGAATGAGGTCAGTGTACCTCGACTATTCTCATTGATATGCTTGGTGAAATGCACAGTCCCTGGGCACATACATTTCTTCCCATGTTTCATTTCCCACTACGTACTTGGTAAGAAAAAAATTTGGTATGTGAATACACGTGTTTACAAGGTTTTATTCATTCTCAAAATAAAGCTAGGGAGCCCCTGGGTGGTTCAGCCAGTTAAGCATCTGCCTTTGGCTCAGGTTATGATCCCAGGGTCCTGGGGTCGAACCCCCCATCAGGCTCCTTGCAAAGCAGGGAGTCTGCTTCTTCCTCTCCCTCTGCCCCTCCCCCTAGCTCATGCTTTCTCCCTCTCTCTCTCCCAAATAAATAAATAAAATCTTTTTAAAAAATGCCAACACAACTTATCCAACTAATTTGAGAAGGAAAAAATCTATCAGTTGAGCTTTTTGTTTATATTTCTATATTATATTTTTATATATAAATTATAATATATAGATTATATATTAAATTATATATATAAATTATGTTGAGAGATAGAGATTTTTAAGGAATATGTTTACACTACTACAGACATTGGAAAGTCTAAAGTCTGCAGGGCAGACTGACCCTTGGAAATTCCAGCAGAAGTTGATGTTGCAGTCTTAAGTGCAAGGTAATCTGGAAGCAGAATTTCTTCATCTTCCAGGAACTTCAGTCTTTTCTCTTAAAGCCTTCAACTGATTGGATGAGGCTCACCCATGTTATTAATATATTCAAAGTCTACTTACTGATTTAAATGTTAATCACATCTAAAATATATCTTTGCAGGGGCGCCTGGGTGGCTCAGTGGGTTAAAGCCTCTGCCTTCGGCTCAGGTCATGATCTCAGGGTCCTGGGATGGAGCCCTGCCGAGCCCCACATTGGGCTCTCTGCTCAGCAGGGAGCCTGCTTCCCCCTCTCTCTCTGCCTACCTCTCTGCATACTTGTGATCTCTCTCTCTCTGTCAAATAAATAAATAAAATCTTTAAAAATAAATAAATAAAAATAAATAAATAAATAATAAATAAAATTAAATATACCTTTGCAGCATCTAAACTGACTCAGTTGGCCAAACAACTGAGTACCATGGCCTACCCAAATTTAGACATAAAATTAACCATCACACTAATTTTTTATCACTAATTTTTGTCACTTAGGGGCACCTGGGTGGCTCAGTGGGTTAAAGCCTCTGCCTTCGGCTCAGGTCATGATCTCAGGGTCCTGGGATGGAGCCCTGCCGAGCCCCACATCGGGCTCTCTGCTCAGCAGGGAGCCTGCTTCCCCCTCTCTCTCTGCCTGCCTCTCTGCATACTTGTGATCTCTCTCTCTCTGTCAAATACATAAAATCTTTTAAAAAATGCTCAGAGGAATGTGTAGCAAACTATAAACTTACAAATATATAAAGAATGAGATATAGGTTTGTCATAAATTGCTTCTGTTTCATACTTCTAGTTGTCACTTAGCCTCTAATCTAGACTTTGCTTAGGAAAGATGGTATTTGGAAACGATCATACAGAGTCCTATAGATGTACCAAAACAGAGCAAAGCTAACTGAAATCTAAATCAGCACCATAAATAAGTTTTATAATAATACAGTAAGGAAATAAATAATTCAAATTTCCATTACAACTAAGTGCAGTGTGAACATGATGCTGGCAGCAAAAACCCAATCATAGATTTAGGGGTTAGATTTGTTAGACATTGACTTAGGGAAATTTCTGGAGATAGTAATCATCTCTGTAAAGGCTGACATTCTCTGGTTGACAGAATCTGCGAGTTTAACTCTGAAACTTCATGATAGGCAAGTACTGCAACTAGATGGCAATTTGTCTGTCCATTAACAGAGAATCTCCTGAATCACAGGCCTCTCGGAGATTTCTAACCAGAAAGAAATTCATGTTATGCTGTTGTTCATACACACAGATTCTAAAAGATGATATAAATACAAAACTTCTTTTTTTAAACTTTCTTGCTGTCTCATCCTTAATTCATTTATTATCTACTTTGGATGACCAACTGCAATTTACCTAGGCTCTGGTTTTCCTTTGTGATTTCCATTACTCTTTACTTTAATCCCCATCTTCTTTATAATTTCTCCCTAATCCACCCCTTTCCCAGGATCTTGGCTTTACCTCCATCAAGGAGCATCTATAGGATGGGCCTTCCCTTGTTAATACTTTACACTTCTTATACATACCATCATGCCAAAAATATCTCTGTCTTCTTACCTTTTCATTAAATCCTTCTACTCTCACCCCATATGGGAAGCAGAAGACAAAACTCTGCCCTTTCATATGATGGGTAAATTCTGTTTTCTAGGAGTCCAATGATGTACAACATATGAAGCCAAATCTGTTGAATTAATCGATTTTATATCTTAATTGTTGTAATCTATAACAAGACCAAGGGTTTTTCAATGTTTGAAACAAGATTTTTTTTTTGTCTCCTGTGTTATTTTCCTATTTCAAATGTGAAAGGAAAAAAGACCAATTGCCTTAGCTTTAGCAATCTGAAAGCCATTCTTTATCTTTTCCATGACTGGTACCAATAAATCATTGGGATACCTGAAAATCACTGAGTTTAAAAAAAAAAAAAAAGGAATGTAGATTCTTTTGGCTCTTGCTTTACAGAAATGTTTTATTTTATACCTGATATTTTTTTGGTGTGCTGTGATCAGTCAATGATGACTAAGAGTCTTTGGTATGGAAAAGTAATAAAATAAAAAATAGTTGAGTTTTACTCTATTCCCAGTTTCATAAAGCTCACCTCATTAAGAAAGAAGTAAACATTTCAAGAAAGCACAAAGCTAGAAGGAAAGAAAATGTAAAATTTCTCTATAATTAGGATGAACCTGTTTCTACTATCTTTTTTAAAGATTTTATTTATTTATTTTACAGGGGCTGGGGAGAGAGGCAGAGAGAGAATCCCAAGGCAGACTCTGGCCCTGGGGCTCAATATCACAACCCTGAGACCATGACCTGACCAAAATCAAGAGTCAGGTGCTTAACTGACTGAGCCACCCAGGTGCCCATACTATTTTATTTTTACTCTGCCAAAGCATTTGCTTTCCTGTTGCTACCGCTATGATGTCTATTACAAATTGGCTTTTAGGAGGATAAACATTCTGCTTCTTTGATACTTCATTGTTACGGCCTCAAACTTTTTTGGTCATGTACCCCATAAATAAAATTATTGACTATACCCACAACGTACATATACTTATTTATATGTTATACAACTTTACCATTTTTCTATTATGTACATTATAAAACTACATACAAATAATTTAAAGTGAGAAAAAATATTTAAAAGTTCTAAAATTTCTTCCTGTACCCTAGTGAATGATTTTGCACTTTTGTACACAGTATCCCATACCCTCCACTTTGCAGACCATTATTTTAGCAAAGACTCTTTTACTGGCCCTTTTCTCTCAGGAAACTTCTCTTTAAAAGTCTGTCCCGGGGTGCCTGAGTGGCTCAGTGAGTTAAAGCCTCTGCCTTTGGCTCAGGTCATGATCTCAGGGTCCTGGGATTGAGCCCCGCATCGGGCTCTCCGCTCAGCAGGGAGCCTGCTTCCCCCTTTCTCTCTGCCTGCCTCTTTGCCTATTTGTGATCTGTCTCTCTATGTCAAATAAATAAAGAAAATCTTTAAAAAAAAAAGTCCCTTCTTTCTCCCCTGAAGAGCCATTTCATTCTTCCAACTACCACAATACTTAGAATATACCCTTAGCCAGCCAATCCCTTATTTCTTTGCCAAATGGATGGATAAATTTCAGACCGCATCCTTAACCTTGCTGTCTTTACACTACTAACTAAAAATCTCGTAATGCTTTCCTCCCTTAATTTCTGCCTCCATCTGGGATCAATGGCTGTCAGGAACCTAAACCACTCAAGGGGATACCCCTCTGGACCTCTGAGCAACTGGAACCAGAAAGTGACCTGTAACCTAAGTCTCTTGATGCTAGACATAAAACAGGTGTGAGTGATATCTCATTATAGTTATAATTTTCATCTCCCTAATGATTAGTGCTATTGAACATCTTTTCATGTACATGTTTGCCATTTATATTCCTACTTTGTTTTTTTAATTTTTATTTAAATTTTAGTTAATTAACACACAGTGCAATATTGCTTTCGGAAGTAGAATTCAGTGAATTCATCACTCAGTAGAATTCATCACTTACATACAATACCCAGTGCTCATCACAAGTGCTTCTTTAATACCCACCACCCACCTAGCCTATCCCCTATCTCCTTCCCTCCATCAACCCTGAGTTTTTTCTCTATCCTTAAGAGTCTCTCATGGTTTATTTCCCTCTCTCATTTTTCTCTGCCTTCCCATATGTTCATCTGTTTTATTTCTTAAATTCTACATATGAATGAAATCACATGGTATTTCTCATTGACTAACTTATTTTGCCTAGCATAATACATTCTAGCTCCATCCACATCATTGAAAATGGCAAGATTTCATTCTTTTTGATGGCTGAGTAATATTCCATTGTATATATATCATATCTTCTTTATCCATTCATCAGTTGATGGACATTTGGGCTCTCTCCATAGTTTGGCTTTGTTGATAATGCTGGTATAAACATCAGAGTGCATGTACCCTTTCAAATCTGTATTTTTTGTATTCTTTGGGTAAATACCTAACAATGCAGATGTTGGGTCATAGAGTAGCTCTTTTTAGTTTTTTCAGGAACCTCCATACTGTTCTCCAGAGCTGCTGCACAAGTTTGCATTTTGAAAACAGTGCAAGAGGGTTCCTGTTCCTCCAAATCTTCACCAACACCTATTGTTTCTTGTGTTGTTAATTTTAATCATTCCGATAGCTGCAAGGTGGTATCTTATCATGGTTTTGATATGTATTTCCCTGATGATGAGAGACGTTGAGCATCTTTTTATGTGTTTATTAACCATCTGGATGTCTTCTTTGGAAAAATGTCTATTCGTGTCTTCTGCCCATTTCTTAATTGTGTTATTTGTTTTTTGGGTGTTGAGTTTGATAAGTTCTTTATAGATTTGGGATACTAACCCTTTATCAGTTAGGTCATTTGCAAATATATTTTCCCATATATCTACTTTGGAAAAATGTCTTTAATTCCTCTGCCCATTTTTAAATTGGATTGTTTATTTTTCTGTTACCTAGTTGTGTGAGATTTTACACAATTTGGATATTAACCCCTTAGAGGATATATGGCTTGCAAATATTTTTTCCCATTCTGTATGTTGCCTTTTGCTGATTTATTTTTTATTTTTTTATTTTTTGCTTTGAAGATGTATCTAAGTGTGTAGTCCCACTGGTTAATTTTTGTTTTTGTTTTTGTGCTTTCGGTGTCATACCTAAAAAATCATTACCAAGACCAATTTTAAGGGGCTTCCTCTGTATACTTTCTTAGGAATTTTATGGTTTCTGGTCTTATGTTTAAGCCTTTGATCCATTTTTTTTGCATGGTGTAAGATAAGGATCCAAGTTCATTTTTCTGCATGTAGTTCTTCAGTATTCCCTTCACCAATTGTTGAAAAGACTGTCCTTTCCCCATTGGGGCTCTTGTTGAATACTGTTGATCATATATGTGGGGGTTTAATTCTGAGTCTTGTTTTGTTCTATTGGTCTATGTGTCTCTTTTCATACCAGTACCATATTGTTTCAATTACTATAGCTTTGTAGTGTAGTTTGGAATCAATAACTATGATGCCTCTGACTTTGTTCCTATTTCTGAGGATTGCTTGTCTATATGATTTTTTTTTGTTTTTGTTTTTGTTTTGTTTTGTTTGTAATTCCATACAAACTTCAGGATTTTTTTTTTCTATTTTTGTGGGGGAAAAAAAGCCGTGGAATATTGATAGGGATTGCCTTGAATCTGTTTATGGCTTTAGACAGTAGAGACATTTTAACAAGATTAATTCTTCTAAACCAAGAGCATAGGATATCTTTCCTTTCTGTGTGTATCTTCTTTGATTTATTTTAATGAAGTATTATAGTTTTTAGTGTAGAAATCTTTCACTTCCTAGTTAAATTTATTCCTAGGTGTTTTATTGTTTTTACTACTATTGTGGATGAGATAGTGTCCTTTATTTCTTTTTCAGATATATCGTTGTTAGTGTATAGAAATGCAACTGGTTTCTCTACATTGATTTTATATCCTGCAACTTTACTGAATTTGTTTTTTGGTTATGTCTTGGGGATTTATTATGTATAAGATCATATTATCTGCATTTTACTTCCTCCTTTCCAATTTGGGTACCTTTCGTTTTTTTCTTGACTCATTGCTGGCACTTTAGCTAGGACTTCCAGTACTATATTGAATAAAAGTGATGACAGTACAGAGAACCACCATCAAATATCAATAAAAATATGTCAACACCATTACATATAATAGTAAATCTTGCAAATTTCAGAAAATTTGCAAAGAGAAAATCCTGTATCAACTAGGGACAAGAGGTCACTAAACTACAAGGGTAGAAACATTAGACTGGCAGAGACCTATGCACAGAGACCTGGCAGGCCAGAAAGGACTGGCATGATATATTCAGGGTGCTTTGTGAGAAAAATAGGCCGCCAATAATACATTATCCAAAAGGCTGTCATTCAAAATAAAAGGAGAGATAGTTTCCAGGGCAAACAGATAATAAAAGAATTTGTTATCACTAAACAAACCTTGCAAGAAATATTAAAGGGGAAACTAAGCAAAGAGAGAGCCAAAAGTAACATAGACTAGAAAGGAACAGAGACAATATGCAAAAACAGTGACCTTACAGGTAATGAAGTGGCATTAAATTCATATCTTTCCATAGTTACTCTGAATATAAATGGTCTAAATGCCGCAATCAAAAGACCCAGAGTATCATATTGGATAAAAAAAAGCAAGAACTATTGATATGCTGTCTGCAAGAGACTCATTTTAGGCCAAAAAACACCTCAGATTTCAATCCCTCAGATTGAAAACGAGGGAGTAGAAAACCATTTATCATGCTAATGAACAGCAAAAGAAAGCTGGAGTAGCAATCTTATATCAGAAAAATTAGATTTTAAACCAAAGAATGTAATAATAGATGAGGAGGGTCATTATATCGTAATTAAATGCCTATCCAACAAGAAGATCTAAATATTGTAAATAATTTTGCCCCTAACATGGGAGCAGCCAATTAGATAAATCAATTAATAGCAAAATTAAAGAAATACATTGATAATAACTCAATAATAGGGAACTTTAACACCCTACTTGCTGCAATAGGCAGATCATCTAAGCAGAATTTTAACAAGGAAACAAGGGCTTTGAATGACACATTGTACCAGATGGACATCACAGATGTATTCAGAACATTCCATCCTAAAGCAACAGAATACACATTCTCAAGTGCACATGGAACATTCTCCAGAAAAAATCACATACTGGGTCACAAATCAGGTGTCAACCAGTACCAAAGGATTGGGATCATTCCCTGCATATTTCCAGGCCAGAATACTTTGAACCTTGAACTCAATCACAAGAGGAAATTTGGAAAGAACTCAAATACATGAAGGCTAAAGTGCATCCTACTAAAGAATGAATGGGTCAACCAGGAAATTAAAGAAGAATTAAAAAAAAAAACCTCATGGAAACAAAGGAATTTTTAAACACAACTCTTCAAAATCTTTAAGATGCAGCAAAGACGGTCCTAAGAGGGAGGTATGTAACAATACAAACCTTTGTCAAGAAACAAGAAAGGTCTCAAATACACAACCTAACCTTACACCTAAAAGAGCTGGGGAAAGAACAGCAAATAAAGCCTAAATCCAACAAGAGAAGAGATTAATAAAGATGAGAACAGAAATCAATGAAATAGAAACCAAAAGAACAGTAGAACAGATCAATGAAAC
>JAPYYM010000573.1:0-14518 GCA_028534135.1 Potos flavus
GGGGGGTTCCCGGAGGCTGAGGGTGGAGGCTGACGTAGAGAAAGGGTGCACTGGGGGTGGGGGGGCAGTCTGGGCAGCTGGAGCAGCACGAGCCGAAGCAGAAGGCTCCCCGGCAGCCTGGGGAGCTGGAAGTCCTTCCCTGTGCATGGAGAGGGGGCCAGGGTGCAGGGAGGGGGGGCGTCTGGCCCATGTCCCTGTGCTCCTGGCCCTGACCTGTTCCTGGCCTTGAATCAGGGCCCTTTCTCAGCCTTCATCTCAGCTGAGGTGGGGGGTTAGAGGGCTTCGGACTGGTGACCTTGGGGTCCCTCCCCATAGTAAGGGACTAATCTGGGTGTCCACCTCTCCTGGCTGAGAGTCTCAGGCAGGGCGAGGCTTATCTCTGTGGCTGGCCAGGGCTTGAGTGTGAATGTTGGGGTGCTGCAGGGACAAAGGGGCTTGCCCATCTCAGCTCCCCATGCTTACTATATCCAGGCCCTGCGTTGGGGTAGATGGGGTGCCCTGCCCCTCATCCCGGCTCTGGTCAGTGTGGACCCCAGCCCCCAGCCAGTGAGCAGCCCTGGGAGTGTGGAGGGGAGAGCTCCAGCCTTCCCTGACGGGCCCTGGGCAGTCCAGTTCCCATCCTGCCTGTTCGCGTTAGAGCCTCAGCAGGCTCTCCCCATCAGTGGGCCTCAGCTGCCTCACCCCTGAACCAAAGACGGGAACCAGAAAGTGTCCGTTGCCCTGAGAAGCCCTCCCAGACCTTCTCTTGCACTGGGCTCTCTAGCAGTGTGAGGGGCTGTTCCCCCATCCTGCTCCCAGACTAGGGACTCCCAGAAGGGCAGCACTAAGGGTCGGGGGAGACCCCGGAAGCAGACTGGCACAACTGGGAGGCTGGGGTCCCTCTGACCGCAAGCTCTTCCTCTGCACAGAGTTCATCCGGAGGGCAGAGAGCACCCCACGGCCCACGGCGCGTGCACCCACCCAGGCGCCCCGCCGCGGCCGCCCCACAGCTGCTCCGTCCCCGCCCACCCCACGACCCGCACGCCCCACCCGGCGTCCTGGGGGCCGGAGGGGTGGCGGGCGGCGGCGGGGGCGACCCGGCACCGCGGACCCCGCGCCCTCGAACGGGGCCGTCCGCCTGGTGCGGCCCGCGGGCCTGAGTCCGGGCCGCGGGCGTGTGGAGGTGTTCGCGGGTGGACGCTGGGGCACCGTGTGTGACGACGCCTGGGACACCAAGGCTGCTGCCGTCGTGTGCCGCCAGCTGGGCTTTGCGCACGCCGTGCAGGCCACCAAGCGCGCCGAGTTTGGCGAGGGCCGCACGCTGCCCATCCTGCTGGATGACGTGCGCTGCGCGGGCAGCGAGCGCAACCTGCTGGAGTGCACACACGCCGGCGTGGGCACGCACAACTGCGGGCACGAGGAGGACGCGGGCGTCGTGTGCAGCCACGAGGACCCTGACCTGTAGGCGAGCACCGGCTGGCCGGCCGCAGCCTGGCAGGGCCTCCCCGCCCTGAGCGCGCCCTATGCGCGCCCCAGTGTGCCGGCAGAGGGGCCCATCTGTAACGCTGTCCTGTGGACGCGTGTGAGGTGTGTGCAGTGCTCTTGGGCTCCGTGTCCCTGCCCGTGTGTCTCCCGCAGACCAGCAGCCACAGCGTGTTGGGGTCTGTGTGGTCACGGGCCCCAGGTGTTCTTTTCTTACCTCCAAACACCTCTGGTCCACGCAGGAACACAGTCTGGCCATGGCCACTGAGTGTCGAGGGCTACCACCCCTCAAGGGCAGACATGGCCCTTGGCCGCATTAACAGAGGCATAGCTCGCAGATGGAGGGAGGGGACCAGGCCTGTCCTGCCTGGGGCTAGAGTGGAAGGCCCTGGACCATCTGGAGTGTGGCCTAAGAAAGGTGACTCAGAGTATGGGCAGGCGGCCCGGCAGGGAGAGGTGCTGAAGAGAACAGGAAGGCATCCAGTGGGGCAAAGGGAAGCTTCCAGCTGGGTGGTCCAGGTGAGCTCTGGGCCATGGCTGGCTGAGCGAGGATCAGGCTGCCTGGGGAAGTGAGCATCTGGGGAGGGCTGGCTGGGGGAGGGGGGTTCTGGATGATCTCTGGGAGAAGCCTCTCGGTCATCTTGAACTTTGTCATCATGCTGGGTGCGTGTGGGTGCTCTGGGGACTCAGTGGGACAGAAGCCACCCACCTGGGCACTCCAAGCACCGTGACCCCCAGTGAGTGAATGGGGCTTCAGGTTTCTCTACTTTAAAGGCTGTGTTGGGGCCACTGAAGCCACCTTGGTCATCTCCATCCCCACAGTGGGCAGTGAAATCCCAGGGGACCCCCTGATTCCTCCAGCATCTCTCCCCCTGCCGCCTGCCGCCCCCGCAAAGGTCCAGAAAGACTACTGATGCTGTCACCCGAAGCTGTGCCAACAATATGACTGTTTACAACCCCCTTCCTGCCTCTTCTCTCTGACCTGTACTGCCTGGGGGCTGGAGATGGGGGCGGAGGAGGGGGCTAGGCCTGGAGCCTCCCTCCTGCTCCGGGGGGCTGTGGGAGTTCCTTTGCCCACCAGGGGTCTCCATCCTGGCCCCGTGAGTCAAGTATAGTTGGGCATAGCCTCTGATGGGGGCAGAGAGGACAAGCAGATGGTCACTGGCAGTGGGGACAGGATATAGCCCATGTCAGGGTCTGTGAGGGCTCTGGAGGGGTCATTCCAGCCCTGTCCATTATTCTGAGAGCTGAGCCAGCACCCGGGGTGCTACGCCCAGCAGATGCAATGGTGCAGGCAAGTCTGGGGGGTCTCCTACCTGCTCGCCGAAGCTGAGTGTGGAGTACAGGACTGCTGAAGAAAGCTGGGGGTCACCTCTCGGACCCCTCACACCTCTGCTTTGAGTGGGGTTGGCAAGGGCCCCGGGCCCTCGATGCTTGCTGGCCCCATTGAGCCCCGCCTGGAAACCATAGCCGTGCCATCGAGCGTGGCCTGTGTGCAGGGCACCATTGTAAGGACAGTGCGGCATGTGTGAACTCATTGGAGCCTTTGAACAGCCCCCTTCTCCTCCTTTTACAGATGGGGAAGCTGAGGTGAGCAGCCAGGGAGGGGGAAGGCCAAATGAGAACCCACACAGCCTAGCTCTCACACCTGCTGGCACCCTGACCGTTCATTGCACTGCCTGACCCTGGGGCTGCCATGCCAGCTCTGAAGGGGGCTGGACCTAGGGGTTCCCCCGGGGCTCCTGCCCACTGTGGGCTGGGAAGCAGCTGGCAGAGACCCCTGCCTCCCCCCACTGCCCGGCAGGAGTAGCTAACAGGCATCTTCCCCAGACACAGGGAAATTCTGAACCGTGCTAGGAGCTGGGAGGGCCCAACTCCTCCCTGCGTCCATGGAGAAAGGAGCCCGGGGGGCTGAGTGTCCCGGGCCTGTCCCAGATGCGGCTGAGCCGAGACTAGAGCCCAGGGTAGGGGCGTGGCCCTCCAGAGCAGGGTAGTGCCGTGGCCCTACCCAGTGGGGTGACCAAAGCTGTTGTTCCCCAGGGGCCCAGGATGATGGAAGGGGGGTCATACAGCCTCTTCCTGGGGCTCCTCCATGCTCTTCCCCGCCCTTCCTCACGCTGTTGAGCCCCCTCCTCATTCCAGGGCCTGAAGGCCATGATGCCATTGGGCGCGGCCTGGGAAGTTGGGCAGAAGTGACGGGGGGCATCTCCCGCAGCTGCTCAGCAGTGAGAGCCTGGAGTCACCGTCTGGGGCTCCTGGTACCTTCCCCCAAGTGGTGGAGTGGCCCAGCCCTCAGCGGGGCCCTGACTGTCACCATTGTTCGGGGGCAACTGGGAGCAGTCTCAGGCCCCTGCACTCCCCTGGGCGGGGTGCTCCCCCGCTCCAGTCCCCCACCTCCTGACCCCTCAGGCTCCAAACAAGGCTTAGGCTTCAGCCTGACTCCTGACGAGGAGCTCGACACGGACTCGCTGCCCCTTAAGCAGCAACAAGGGTGGACCGCTGACATTTGCCGAGGACTCACTATGCACTAGGCACTGCTCTGTGTTACTCAGTATTCACTCACTTAATCCTCATATGAACCCGTAGGAGCAGGTGTTCTGCTCACCCTTCATGGGACAGATGTGGAAACTGAGGCCCAGGGAAGCTTCGTTACTTGCCTAATGTCATATAGTCGATGTTTGAAAGTAGGCAGTAGGGCGGTCACCCTACTGCCTAAAGAGCATTGAATTCAGCACCCCCCCACACTTCCCATCAGCCCATCATTTTGGGCAGATGGGGACACAAGCCCAGAGAGTGGCAGAGCTGGCTTCAGACTCCCTGACCAGTGCTCCTTTTACTCCCCTGCCTACAGCTGGCTGCTGAGGGAGCATTCACAAGTGACTCTGTCCCCAGGGACTTCGATCCTGCCTCAGAGTCCTCCAGGGTCTCTGGGGATAGGGGCTGACCCTGGCCAAGGCTCCCTCTGCTCCTGGTCAGCCTCGGCCATCACCCCCCATAATCGGGCTTCCAATCAGCAGTTAGAGTGATCTCTCAGAACCTGGCCCAGAGAGGGGCTGCTTCCACCCAGGGTCACACAGCTTAGTTCTTGAGCCCTTGGAGCCCAGTGCTGCAGGGATGTCCCAGGGGCGGCCGGCACCCAGGACCGTATCCGTGGTGTCAGCCTCAGGTAACGACACTCCAGGTCCCTGACAGGGCCTCGCTTGTTTCTTGTGTGCCTGCCTCCCCGTAACAAGCCCAAGCCAGGCCAGGGCCTTGGTGCCGTGTTCAGAGGGGAGGCAGCTTTGTGTACCACTCAAGGGAGGGCAGCCCCTTCAGAGCCCGACTTCAGAGCAGGCAGCTTTCAGCAGCCTCCCCCGGCGATTCCTGCTGGGGAACCCGCGTCTTATATGATGCTATCAAACTTGAACAAGAAACACTTGCAGGGCTGGTGAAAACACAAGGTGCTGGGGGCCTATCGGAGTTTTTGACTCAGTAGATCTCAGCGGGGCGGAGAATTTGCCTTGTGACAGGGCGATGCTGATGCTGTTGGCCTACGGGCCACACTTTGAGAACCGCTTTCTCTGCTCACGATGTCCAGTAATATGAGCCACGTAGGTCATTTTAAATTTCCTAGTAGCCATGTTGAACAAGTAAAGTGAGATAGGTGAAATTCATTTTAATAATATATTTTCTTTAACCCAGCATATTCTAAAATGACCGTTTAAACAGTTAATCCATATAAAAATATTAATGAGATTTTTAGAACATTTTTTATATGCAATCGGTGTAACCCAGTGTCTATTTTATGCGCACAGAACACCTCAGTTTGGACTAGCCATGTCTCAAGTGCGGGATTGGCACATCTGGCCGGTGGCTACCATATTGGAGAGCGGTGTCTAGACTTTTCTGGAGAAGGGCCAGGTTGTTGGCCACGTGCTTCCAGGCAGCGCCCTCTGCTGGCGGCTGGTGGTGCTGCCTGCCCGGGCAAAGGGCCTGGAGACCCACCTGAGCATTGGGGTGCCCTCTCTCTCATCACTCCCCATGTGATCACAGGAGAGCTGGGAGAATCAGAGGAGGTGGCAGTGGGACAGCAATAGGACTTGGTACATGGAGAGGGGGCTCTGGTCAGGGGCAGGGGTGCTCTGTTGAGAGAAATGCCAGGTGAGCCCTGGTCACATTGAGCCAGAGGTTACTGGTGTTGAGTGATGCACCAGAGAATATTAACGGTTCCTCTCCTTAGCTCTAGTTGGATGGGCTCAGGCTCACAAATGTACCCCGAGGCTCCCCCATGCCTGCCTCATGTGAGACCTCAGACTGTGTCCAGAGCAGTTTAGGATCTGGCCCTGTCTTCAAAAAACAACGGTTGGGGGTCCCCTCTTCAAATTGCCCCCAGCCCCTGGAGCTTTCACAGCCCCAAAGCGGCTGTCTAACCTGCCGGCCCCCATCCGCCCCCTACAAGCAGGACCAGCCCTCGGATGCTTCCCATCGCCACATGGGGGCGCCCCGGCCAGCCAACGTCTCCCAGCCCCGGCGGTAGATGCGTCAGGTCCCCGCGCCCGCATGGACGCCCAGGCTGCGGTGGTCGGGGACAGAAATCCTGTCTCTTCTGGGTCCAGTTCTTAAAGCGTGGCCCTCTCCGTCACCCTGCAGCCCACACACCGCTCACAGTCATGTCCCTGCTGGGGACTGTCCCTGGCTGCACCTGGGAAAGTGATACACAGACCTCGATTTCCCAGCCCCCAAGCCTCTCCAGGACCGGCCCACGAATGGGGCAGGGGCATGTCCCCTTCTCAGGAACCCGGCAGCATCTATCTTTGGGCACCCCCCCCCCAGCCCGTTGGAGCTTTATCGGGACCACGAGTGTGCACACCCGGCCTTTCCATCCACGGCTCCCACTCCGGGTGCCCCCCTCCTCCCACTCCCAGTGTAGGAATGAGAACTAAAAGCGCAGAGCTGGGCATCCTCTGTCACACCCAAACCGGTGAGAAATGGGTTACATAAACGGCACGGAAGTCTCGGTTATTAGTTCACAAATACCCTCTGGCCACCGCGGGCACACTTGTCGCCTTCCGTCGAGGGCGACCTTGCGCACCCAGACTTGCACGCACTCCAACTCCGGCTCCTTTGGACCCGGGTCAGCGCCTCCGACTCGACCTTTCTTGGGTCTGGGAGGCTCCGGAGGCGCCGAGACGCGAGGAGGACCGACTGGTCCAGCCGTGCGCTCTTCGTTCACAGACACAGCCCCCCTGTGTCCCCGGGGTCCTCGCCACCTGGCCCGTGGGCCCTGCGGGGAGACCACGAGCGCTCCGAGCGCCCGAGGGGACGGGCCAGGCGGGGGAACCAGCTTTGGGGATCGGGGCTTCCAGAGAGAGGCGTGGGAACAGTCGGCGTAAGGCGGGCGTTTGGAGGCTGGGATGGGGTTCCCAGGAAGGTTTTAGGGAAAAGGGAAGGGGCCTAGGACCGCGCGCGGAGAACGCCGTTATTTGAAGGCGCCCAAGAGAGCGGAACCAGCCAGCAGGACTTAACGCTGCCGCCGGGGCAGGAAGCGCGGAGGAATCGGGGTTGCCCAGGACAACGCGTTCTGGGCGGAGCTGCTGTTGGGATAGAGCTTTTGAGGGGCTGGGGGCGGGGCCTGGGGAGGCGGGGAGGGGGCGGAGCATGGGGGTCTGAGCCAGAAACGGCGTTGTGACTGGCGGAAATCCCATGCTCTGGGCGGGGCCTGAGCTGGAGTTGTGTTGAGGTTGGGGCGGGGTTTGGGGCGGGGAGGGGGCGGGCCCCGAGAGCAGGAGCCGGAGGCGGAGACGTGGTTGGCGGGGACGGAGCGCCCTGGGAGGGGTCGAACCGGCGGGGGCGGAGCCGAGCGGGAGTGGGCGGTGCTGGGTCGCGCCGGGCCTGGGGCCGAGGCGGCGCGCGGCGCTGACAGCTGAGTCGGCTCGCGGCCTCCCGCCCCCTCGGTGCCCGGCCCCGACCCTGGCCTGGCCTGCCCGGGAGCCATGAGCCCCGGGCTGCTGCTGCTGCTCGGCAGCGCCGTCCTGGTCGCCTTCGGCCTCTGCTGCACCTTCGTGCACCGCGCTCGCAGCCGCTACGAGCACATCCCCGGGCCGCCGCGGCCCAGGTGAGCGGGGGGTGGGGGCGGGGGCCTGGATGGGGCGCTCGAATGGGGGGCCGGGGGACCGCGTCCAAGCCGGCGTCGGGGCCGGGGGTCCAGCCTCGCCATTGCGCGTGGCCGCTTGGAGACTGCGGCCGGGAGAGGGGCGCTAACTATTCTTAGTAACAAATTACTCACAGCCGCAGCAGCTGCTCGGCGCCCACCGCGCTCTGCTGGGCCCCACAAACGTGATGGCAGCGACAACCCTGTTAGGTAGGCGCTATTGTTACCCCATCGTTCAGACGAGGAAACTGAGGCGCGCGGAGGCAAAGTCACCTGCCCAAGGTCACACAGTTGGTAAGCCTAGATTTAAGCCCGGGTCAGCCTTGGCTCTAAAGTAGGCACTCTTAACTTTGAGACTTGGAACGGGGTCACTCAACCTGGGTTGCAACACACTCTACTTTGGTCACATTCCCCTTTGTGTTTCTGTCCTGGTATATCCTTTTTGTCTTCTCCTTAGTACTTCCATTCCATCCTTGTCCCCCACCCCCACCCAACTTACCTCCCCCCCCCAACCAGAAGCTTACCTTTCTGAAGCTAAATCGAATGTGTCATTTCTCTGCTCCAAAAGCTTTCCATCACTTTAGAAAGAAATCTAATTGTACATTAAGTCCACTCTATGGCCAGCAAGGCCCCTGCTGAGCTCTCAGAACCCACTCTGTACTGTTCTCATCCCCCCCCCCTTGCTTGCTCACTGCTGCCCCCAGTCTTTCTGCAACCCCCCTCCTGCAGCTTCAGGGTCTTGCTGTTCCCCATCCACCCTGTGTAAAGCCCACCTAGCCCCAAACTCCTTAAGGGGCTATCACCCCTGAAGTTACCTTCTGCTCACTTGTTGACTGTCTATTCACCTGTTGACTGTGTCTGTCTCCCCCCTTTAGAATGTGAGCCCCAGGAGGGCAGGGATGCTGTGTGTTCGCTCGTGTATCCCCAGCACCTGGCACACTGCAGATGCTCAATAAATATTTGTTGAATGAATGAATAAACAATGGTATTAGACACACTTTTTAAAACCTCAAGTCATGAACATTCTGGAAGGTGCCCACCTCCAGCCCAAGCCAGATGACCTGGCGTTGGAAGCCTGAATCCCTGTTTGGTGGGTTTGGGAAAGATCTTGGTGGCTGGTGACACAGGGAGGTGATTGTTCTCCCTGCTGGCTCTCTGTCTTCCCAGGTGCCCTCGCCCACCTTGGGGTCTTGCTTTTCCCATGCTTAGCAGCTCTGTCTTCCATGCCACCTAGATGGTTCTTCCCCTCACTTTCCAGGCGTGGCTTCAATGCTAACTCCTCAGGGAGGTCCCACCTGCTTCCATGCCTGAATATATCACGTTCATTTTGTAAACTCTATGTCGTTGTAAGAGTTGGGTAATTATCTGTGCAACCTCTCGTTAAGTGTCTGTCTTGTTCACTGCCATGTCCCTGACATCTGGCACAGCCGCAGCTGGTACACGCATAGTAGACACTCGATAAACAGTGATTCAAAGTGGATGGTGGACATCGCCTGCCAGCTCTGTTAGGTACACTGTCACCCTTCCAACTTTTCAAATCAGCCATCAACAGCTCGGGGTTGAAGGAACTTTGTGCTCCTTCTGCTGGGTCTCATCATGACTTGGTCTTCTGGTAAACCCATGTGCTTCCAGCACTGAAGACCTGGTCTAGTCTCTTTGTCTTGACAAGGCAGACCTTAAATCAAGCCCCTCTTGGCCCCTTGCCCATCTCTTTAAGTAGCATTTTAAAAATAAAATTGTGCCATAAGATTTACCCTTTTAAAGTGTACAACCAGTGCTTTTTAGTATAGTGACAGAGTTGTTCAATCTTAACCGCTGGTTCTAGAACATTTCCATCACCCCAAATAGAAACCCATTAGTTGCCACTCCTCATCTCCCCCGACCCCTCACCCCCCAGCCCTAGGCAACCACTAATCTGTTTTCTGTCTCTAGATTTGCCTCTTTTGCACATTACATGTAAATGTAATCATACAATATGTGGCCTTTTGTGGCTGGCTTCTTTCACTGAGCACCATGTTTTCCAGGTTCATCCGTGTAGTAGTGTGTGTCTGTATTTCTTCCCTTTTATGCCTGAATTCTCCCCCAAATCCTACACTGCGGAATCTACGTGTGACCTACAAGTGCATGTGGGTGGGTGGAGTAGTGGGAGGAGGTTAATTATATAATCCTTAATTATGTAATTAAATATAATTATAGTTGGGCTCTTTATTCTAAGGAGGTGAACTGAACAATGCATATGCAAAAAGATTTGGGATTAACAGTTGTTTGGTGGTCACATATAAAACGGCAGTAAATGAAAGTTCTGGAACTTCTTCTAGCACAGATCGGATACTTTGGTATTCAAAGCCTGGATCCTCAGACCATGACTGGCAACACCATGATTGGCAAAGTGTGCATATCGAGTCTCTAGTACTAACATTTGCCCCTTGGTGCTTTCAGGCTTTGCCAACTTTCAGGCAAGCATCCCTCAGCCTTACAAGGGGCAGCTGCTGTGCTCCCCCGCCCCCACCCATCCTCCTCCTTATTCGGCGGGAGTCACCGGGATGCCCTCTCCTCCAGGATGCCCTCCCGGAGTTCCCCACAAACAGCATCCTACTGCAACCATCCATGCAGCAGCTGAAAACTCAGACCCCACGTTCGGATCCCACACAAACACTTGCGGTTTCTTCATTTTTCTCTCACTGCTCTCAACTTCCTCATCAGCCCCCACTCTCCCGGTTGGATGGGATGAATGTAAACTTGACAGCAAAAAAGCCTCTCTCTGCCAGTTTTTATTTATTTTGGAATCGGTTTTTCAAGGGCAGCTGCTGGGGGCATGGTCTCCCTCCTCCCATTCCTACTTGCCAGGTTCCTGGAGGTGGGGTCTGTTCAACAAATTTCTGGTTGGCCCCCGGCGACGGTGGCGGCCCCTTGCTGGCTCCTTTGGGTGGCGCGTCCGAAGGACTTTGGGTGCCCCGTTGAGCTCTCACCACCCCATTCCACTGGCATGAGGCACAGTCATGGCCCTTCGCCCTCGCTCCTGGCGGAGGCCCACCCCTCCGCCATTGTGTGGGCTCCCTTCCTCCCTGTGGCTGGCCTCACGGTGGGCTCTCCTGATGACCTCTGCTTCTTCACCAGCCAAGACTTTCTCTGCCCTCAGGAAACCCTGGATTGCCCCTGTGCCAACCACAGTGGTACGGACCGGGCTGGGGAGGGGGATTTTCACCCTCCTCTCTCTCTCCCTGGGCTGCTCGGCCATATCCAGTCTACCAACAGAGGCTTCCTCCTGTCAGCCCCCAGCCCAGTCCCTGAATTCTACCATGGGGGGATTCTACCATCCCTTACCTGGTTTATTTCGGACACCTGATCTTCCGGCTCTGCCTTTGTCTCCCCAGCGCCCCCTGCAGGAACTGGAAGGAACGGATTTTAGTTCCCTTTCTTGCCTGGCCATGGGGACCCCACGCCACTCTGTCCCCTGGGCCTTCTTGAGGTGTCACTCCCCTTCTTCCCCAAATGGCAGCGGGCCCTAGTGTTTATGGTGGAGGCTCTCAGGTAGGCCTGGGAGGGTGAGGAGGGTCTCGACTCTGTTCTCACTCAGGTGATTCCAAACACAACGTTCTCCCAAAACTTGCAGCTATGGGGAGTGACCACGGATACTAGATTATTCTGGATATACGGCCAGTCCTGTGTGATGTCCGCAGTCCATCTCTCTGCAGGTGGAGCCGTGTAAGTTCGCAGCCGCTCCCCCGGAGTGGACTTCCGCTGCCTGGGGGCCACACTGCACTTCCTTCCTCCTGCGTTTGCCCTCCCACTCTCCAAGTGTTCTTTCTTCTTTTCTGTCCCTGCCACCTCCCCCTCCATCCCCACTCTCAGCCTTAATTCTTGCCTCCTACTTCCCCGAGTAAATGGAACAGCCTGGGAGAACTTCCTTCCAGGGCCCTGCAGCCGCGGCTGCCCCCTTCCCCACACTGGGCCCCGGCGCCCTTCCCACCTGGACCTCAGCACTTGTGGCCAAGGAGAGCCGTCCCCTCAGTTCAGCAACTCGGCCCCCAGCAGCAACCCCGCTGCCATCAGTTTTCCTTGTCTCCCGCATCATTCCCCTTTTTATATAACACGTTGTAAAAAAAAAAAAAAAAAACACCCGTCTCTTCCCTTCCCGTTCCCTCCAGCTGCCGCCCCCTGGCTCTGCACCCTTCAGCAACCTCCTGTGAAGCCTGCCTGTCTTTGGGCCCCCATTCCTCCTCCCCTTCCTCTCTTGGGCCCGCCACCGCACCTCTCTGCCTACCCTGCTTTGGCCAAGGTCCCAGTGACCCCCGTAGCTCCACGCACAAACACGCTTCGGTTCTGGTCTTGCCTGGCCCCAGGGCAGCCTGGGGGAGCCCCCGTCCCTCCCCTGTCCTGCTCTCTCTGCAGGCTTCCCACTCCACTCCCCACTGCTGGCCTCCGACCTCCCCAGCGGCTCCCGCTCAGTCTCCCTGGCTGGTGGTCTCTTTGCTGCCTGACCGCCTGGCTTAGTCCTTGAGTCTCTTCTCTGTCTACACTCACCCCCCTGTGGTTTGATCCCGTTGCTGGGTTGTGAGTGCTGTCTCTCTGCTGAGGACTGTCACATTCCCATCTCTAGCCTGGCCTCAAGTACGTACTCACCCGCTGCTTCCCTTAGTAGCTTTCCCCTGCAGACCTGACGGGTTCAGAGCCCAATTCCTAAATCCATCCACTTGGGTCAGGTTGGTCCCCAGGAGCCGATCCTGAGACAAGAATGGAAATGTAAGTGGTTTATAGGTGGTGATCCCCAGGGGAGTTGGGGGTTAGGTAGAGAGAGGAGGTTAGAAAGCCAATAAAGCAAGCTACCTCTGGGAGCAGCTGAGGTGCACCCCTCCCGGGGAGCTCTGGGAGCTTACCCCCACCCAAGTGGAGGGCGCAGGGTCATTGATGGAGGCTGCCCCGTGGGTAGGGAGCTGGAACTTCTGGCCCACCCTTCCTGCAGGCAGAGCCGGGCACCCCTGGCAGAGTCTCCGTGTTGGTCCTCAAATCCTCAAGGGCAGAGGTGGGCACGATGGGGCCTGCTGTCCCCCACCAGCTCCTTCTCAGTCCTCCTCACCTTAGTAAATGGCAGCCCCATTCATCCTTCCAACACTCAGCCCAGGAGACTTGGGTCAGCCCTGACACCACTCTCACACTCACACCCACACCAGCGCAAGTCCGCTTGGCTCCTCCTAGCTCCTCCTACAATGTACACTAGAAACGGGGATTCTCGACTGCACTGGTCTAAGCCCTGTCCCCTTTCACAGCCCCTTGCTGGTGCCCCTGCCTCCCTTCCTGCCCACCACCTGTACCATTTACTCTCAGCACAGCAGCTGTGAGAGTGAGCCATTGAAAACCCATCAGACCCTGTTTCTGCTCCGCTCAAAACCCTCCAGTGGCCCTGATTTCAAGGTCAAAGCAAAAGTTTTGACAGCGGTCCACAAGGCTATTGGCGATCTGCCCCTACCTTGGGGAATCTATCCTGTACCACATCTCCCTCAAGCACTCACTCCAGTCTCAACACCTGCTCCCTGTTCCTTGAACTTACCAAGTACAAGCCTACCTCAGGACCTTTGCACTTGCTATTCCCTTTGCCAGGAATCCTCTTCCCCCAGATACCTGGGCAGTCAAGTCCCTCACTTATGGCAGCTCACATGTTACCTTCTTACAGGGCCATTTCCTGACCTGCTTGTAGAAAATGGCAACCCCCCCTCCCATCCCCACCTCTGATTACTTACCCCTCTGCTTTTTCTCCCATCACTCTCCAACTGCATATTTACTTACCTATTTGTTTATTTGCTCTCTATCTCCAGGAGGAGGTGAGTTCTCTGACCCAGAAACCCCACCTGTAGTTTTGTCGTTCATTCTAGATGGTGTAGTCAGTGTGCTTGGCTGAAATAAGTCATGCAGGGGATAGGAAGTGCCTTAAAAGGTGCCACGAGGTGACACCAGACAGACTTGGTCACATTCTGGTGATCACACCAGACTTATACATACACACTGCAGACTTAGCATCACTAAACAATCCCCTGGTGAGAAGGACTTTGGAGTGGCCTGGCCCCAGCCGTGCCGTGGTGGGTAGACGACCACTTCTCTGGCCTGTGCTGCCGCACCTGTAAGAGAGGATAACACAGGAGGGGGAGGTCAGCTGGAATGAGGCGGAGAATGGTGTCCAGCCTGTATCAGTGTTCAGTGGTTGTCTCAAGGTAAATGCGCACAATAATATTGTTCACTTTCCACGTGCCAGCCCCCCACCTCTGCACAGGGAGACCATCCTTCTCTGGCTCCCCACTATGGAGACTTCTGGAGCTGGCCAGACCCGGCTTTGCGTCCTGCCTGCATTCTTACCGCCAGGTGCCCCTGAGCCAGTGCCATACTTCCTCGTGCCTCAGTCCTCCCATCTGCGAAGTGGGTCTAATAATGCCGACCTCACAGGGTCCTCTGGGGAAGGGGGTACTCTTTAATGGTGATTTCTGGTGATCTTAATGTTTCCTGTTTCTTCTAGTTTCCTTCTAGGACATCTCCCCTACTTTTGGAAAAAGGATGAGGTTTGTGGCCGCGTGCTCCAAGATGTGTTTTTGGATTGGTGGGTCCTAGTTGTCATTTGTTGCCCTTACTCTAGCCCAGGTCCCTCCTGGGGCACCACTCTCCCTGCCCCCCAGGCCAATGCACACACTCCCTCCTCCCCGGCCAAGTCACTGCTACCCCCAAAGTTCCTCCCCTGAGTGGAGAGGCAGAGGAGGCTGGGTCAGAAGGCAAGCTCTGCCCTTCACCAGCCATGTGACCTGAGACCAGCCATCAGAAACTCTGAGCCTCAGTTTCTCCATCTGTAAGCTGGGTGGGGGGGTGTGACTCGGTAACAGTCGGTGTATGTGGAGGTGTTTTATACTTGCCAAAGCATTTTCAAAGACACGATCTGGCTTGATT
>JAPYYM010000574.1:0-14516 GCA_028534135.1 Potos flavus
CGCTGGATCCAGGAGTCTGATGACCTCAGTGCTCTTTTCCCCCTCTTCCCTGTATTTTGATTGCATTTTCTCCTGCTGCCGACAGGCTTCCCCTAGCAGAGGTCCTTGCTTTACGAGACTTCCAGATTCAATTGCTACGTCTCCTTGCTTGTGAACATACCCCTCACTCAGGTCGTCTGCATATTACGGCTTATCAATGACATTAGCTTTCTAACTGGTGGCTCGGAACCATCTCACTCCCTTGGGAGATGATGTACAAAGAACAACGTCAGGTTCAAGTTCTGGCACGGCCACAAATGAGCTCTGAACCACCTAACCTGTCTGAACTTGGGTTTCCCTCTTTCTTTGCCCACTTCCTGTGGCTGCCATGAGGATCAGGAGGAAACCCATCTTTGCAGGTAGCTTAGTGATAAAAACAAGAGATCTTCCTAACCCCTCCCAACAACTAACCTGGATGTTCGAAAAGAGGCCATCCTTTAGTAATCAAACTACGAGGTCAATGTAACAGTGGATCAGGGCACAGATAGACCGCAAAGAAAGAGCTCAAGTTTCTAGGCTGCAGAAAGACTTAGCAAGGTTGTTAATAACTAAAGACAACATGCCAATAAAACGATGCCCTGGTCAGAAATAAAAATGTAAAGAAACAAAAGAGTGTCAGAAAGGCAATCAGTCCTAGCACAGCTAAAACAGGATAGACAGTGTTCTCACCAGTAGACATTGAGTATTTGGGCCTGATGTGAAAATGGATGCAGTCACTCTAATGGAGCCTGGTACCATTACGTATGGGCAATAATGCAATGGACCTGCCCATGCTTGCCTTTGACCTTCTATTAATACTCAGTCCTGGTCAGGCTGAGATGAAATGTGTATCTTCAAGCATGGCTGGTAAGCATACACATATCCACATCTTTCCGGAGAGACAATTTGCAACGTGTATCAAAAGACTTAAAAATGTTCTTACCTTATGGCCCAAAGTTCCACTGCCGGGGAACTGATCACCAATGGGGATGAAAGTTTCATACAGGAGACTATTCATCACACAGTCATTTATAATAGCAAAAAAGTTGAAATGATCTAATTGACCATAGGGGAATGGGTAAATTCATTATGGGACAGTCTGAAGATCAAGTAGTGTAATCTTGGAGAATACCAAATGACATATGGAGATACTCATGAACTATGCTACCTAAAGATAATTTGTATAATTTTAATCCAAAAAAATCCAACTAACAAGAATGTCAAGCAAATACAAGATAGATATAAGACGGCTATATACTATGATCTAGGACTTCATCGGTGATTTCCACTGTGGACAGTTAAACTGTTTGTTCCCAAAAGTGACCGTCATCTACTGCCAGATGTCAGTGTGTTTGTGTAGGTGTGTTGGTGTAAAAATGGAAGGAAATAACAACTTCCACTTTTCCGTGTTTGCCAGAATTTCCATAATGAATATGTGTTACTTTCACTGTAGAAATATGTAATTATCAATTGTATGATTATAAACCTTTACATAATTACCCCCTCGAGGTTCATGATAATTTATGAGTCTTAGACTCATGTACTCTGGCTAGAATTCAGTACCCTCCATCAACAGCACCTAGCTCTCTTCCTCTCCATTACCCCTCAAAAGTTCTTAGATTCAGCTGGGCTCATCGCCATTTTATCTTTCAACACAGACCCTTACCAAACACACTTTGTGGTGTTTGTCCAGCCCAGAAACCATTGTCCCTCTGCTGAGAACAGCCCTCAGACTCACCAGTTGGCTTCCCCAGCCACAGTGTTGGTGATCCATCGGAGAAGCTCGTTGTATGAAAGGGGGGCTGTTGCCTCAGTCTGGGCTGATCAGATTCACTCTGTTGGGAACTTAGAGTTGCATGGAGAGGCAGTCATCTTCCACCCTGTAGAACAAGAAGGAAAGGAGGCTTGTTTGCCATGAAATAATCAAGCAGGGAGGAAAGACAGAGGGTGCTATCATGGCTTTGGAGTCCATGATTCCAATTAATGCCTGATTTCCTGGTGCACTGCCATCGCGGATACGGAATTCTAATATTCAATTTGGAAGTCTATCTGTTTGGCTTAAGTTGGCTTGAGCTGCCTACTGTTCCCCAAAGTTAAAGAGACTTAACCATGATCAATCTCATGCTTAGATTTTTTTCTCAGAAAGATATAAGTCTAAGAAAGGTTATTCCTTTTTTTCTTAGGCAATCCAAATCCCACTCTTCCTGCAGCCCGCCTCCTCTGGGGAGTCTTCCCTGATTTTAACCCTGTTCACATGCATCTTCCAGTTGCTCATAACTGCCTCCATCTGTCTACACATCCACCTACTTCACTGTGTGTTGGCATCTGCTGTTTCCTAACTGTGCACTTTGTAGGCATCCTGGGAACTAAAAATTTGTCTTTTTTATTTCCTTTGAATGCCGCAACACCTACCACTCTGCCAGGCAGAAATTAATTTCCTGAATGGGAATAAAACTTCAGGGCAATAGCTGGGAAGTGGCTAGGGAAGACTTCAGCCAGTGCTGACAGCCCTGCATAAGTCCTCTCTTACTTCCAGAACACATATTCTGAAAGTGGGCCCTGGTCGGGGCTTCGGCACGCAGGTGGATTCGGCGAGCACAGGTGGGTATCGGCACGATGCAGTGGAGACAGACAGTTTTTACGAGTGAGTCAGATTTCCCCATTTCCTAGCTTTGTGATTTTTAAGATTTTATTTATTTGACAGAAAGACAGTGAGAGCAGGAACACAAGCAGGGGGAGTGGGAGAGGGAGAAGTAGGCTTCCTGCTGAGCAGGAAGCCCGATGTGGGGCTTGATCCCAGGACTCTGGGACCATGACCTGAGCTGAAGGCAGACGCTTAACAACTGAGCCACCAAGGTGCCCCTAGCTTTGTGATTATTTAACCTCACTGAGGTTCAACTGTTTTTTAAATCTAAAAGAAAGCTAGTAATGACCCTCACTTTGCGTTTTTTTTTTTTTTTTTTTTTTTTTTTTTTTTTGAGAATTAAGTGAAATAATGTATTTATTGCCAAACAGCATGGTACTTAGGAATGCAAGGTCTGTGGGCGCCTGGATGGCTCAGTCAGTTAAGCGTCAGACTTTTGATTTTAGCTCAGGTCGTGATCTTGGGGTTTTGAGATCGAACCCTGCATCAGGCTTCATGCTGGATGTGGAACTTGCTTGAGATTCTTTCTCTCTCCCCTTCTGTCCCTCCACACCGCCCCTCCCCCCCAAAAGAATGCAGATTCTGGAATCAGAATATCTGGATTGAAATCCTCTCCCCACCACTTGCTAGCCGTGAGATCTTAGATAAGTGGCATAACCTCTCTGTGGCAGACCAAGGCAGTGATGGCCCCAGAGTATTCAGGCTTCTCTCTCTCTCCATCTAATTAGGTAATCCCTCTGCTGGGTTTCTGGGACTAGCCATACACCTTGCTTTGGCTAATGGACCACAGCAAATGTGATGCAAACACATGAAGAAGTGCTTGACCCCCTTTGCTGCTGTGGGACACATATGCCACACTGAAGGAGCTCAGGCTAGCTGGCTGCACGGTGAGAGGATCAGGGTGCCTTGTCCCTTGGCCAACAGCCTTCCAAATCCACTCACATTAAAGTGAGTGAGGCTGTTCTAGATCATCCAGCCATCAGTCAACCAAAGATACATGGGGGAGCCCAGCCAAGACCAGCTGAGCTAACTTCGATTGGAAAACCCTCCAATGATTGAAAGAATCATGAGCTAATAAGTGCTTGAGTTTTAAACCGTTGTGGTTTGGGGATGTTTCTTAGCAGCCAAAGATAACTGATATGCTCTCCATATCAGTTACCCCCATTTTTCCTCATCTCAATAAATAATAATAGTACTTACTATATAAAATTTCATGAGAATTGAATGAATTCGTATGTGCGCAAGAGAAAACATGGTGCCTAAAACGCGTTACGTATCATTCCATGAAAGCGTGCACCGGTTGGGGTGCCTAGTGTCTACTCAAGGAGTATTCACTCCCTTTTCTCTTAAAATGTGTTCATCGATGACTTGAAGTCCAAGTTAAACCTCAGGCTAATCGTTTTCAACTCTTCTTAGTCTAAGAGAAACCAAAGGATTTCCCCTAATGATGTTTAAACTAACTTGGTCTGAAAGCGTCCGTCATCTTCCGGCAAGACCCTTGAGTCGAGCTCTTGAAGAGTCTGGTGTGATAAATGCCCACCCAGCTCTGTCTTCTCCCTGCTTCAGAGACAGCTGAGTGAAATGTGTGCCATCACCTTGGGCATCTGGGCAGCAGGAGTCTGAGATGAGGGGAGGTGTCAATCCTCCGCTCTGTACCTTTGCTAGGTCTGGCTGGGAGAACATTCACAATGAGCAAGAAGGATTTTTTTTTTTTTTTTTTTTTTTGTAACAAAAGATACGACAAGATACCTATCTTAAAATCAAAGGGAGTGAACAGACAGGAAGCACAAATCTCTTTGACTGGACGTGTCTCAGTGTAGGCAGAGGGAGACAATGACCGCCAGAAGTCCTGAGAGAGGCAAAGCTACTCCTTTTTCAGCCAACACACACACAGGGAGATTCACAACACCTTCTGTTTATTTGGTGGCTGTAAAGTTGCTCTGTTTCTGAGATTTAGAGTCATTGTTTTCAATTTGCCAAGAGGTTCTTTTCTCCAATGAGGTGTGATGAAGTCCCCCCAGAAGAACGGACTATTTATAAACCAGGGTGGCGTCAAGAAGAGGATGAAGTCTGTCTCACTGACCTGTGGAAGACAGTGTCCAGTCGGATGCAGCTAGACAATGGGGAGACACAAGAGCTCGGACGTTAAGAGCCTTATCTTTGAAGTCTGCCAAACCTAGAGTTGAGGGTTGGCTCTGCCCTTCATTGGTTTAATGACCTTGGGCTTGTTCAATGCCGCCAGGCTCCGGTCTCTCCATTTGCAGAGGGAAGAGGCAGGAGTTCTAACTAATGGAGGCAGGGTGCAGATTAAATAACATCAATGTAGAATGTTTAGCTCAGCACCTGGCAAACAGTTAGTGCTCAATAAATGACAGCTAATAATAGTATTACATCATATAATTATAGCATGCCTATTGTGTACCAGCCCTGACACTGAGGGATGTAAAGAAGAATTGTTATAACTTTTGTCCTAGAGCAAAGAGTTGGCAAATTTTTTCAATAAAGGGCCAGATAGCAAATATTTTAGACTTTGTGGACCAGATGGTCTCCATTAGAAATACTCCACTCAGACACTGTAGCAGAACAGCAGCCATCGACAACAAACAAACGGCATGGCTGTGTCCCAATAAAACTTTATTTACAAAAACAAATGGGCATGGCTGTGTCCCAATAAAACTTTATTTACAAAAATAAAATAAATTTAGAAAAATAAGTGGATTTAGCCCACGGGTTAGTTTGCCAACCCCTGCCCTAGAGAATAGCATAGTTAGGAGTGCCTTTGACTACAAATGACAGGAAACCCCCCTACCCATACGAAATCTTTTTTTAATTTTTTTTTATTTTTTACCCATACAAAATCTTGAGGTACGCAGCTACTGGTGTTGGTTCATTGATCCAAAGATGCCAACCAGAATTTCTATGATTCTCTATGTATCTCCTTTGTGCTTGTCAACCGTATCGCATCCATATTCAAGACAAGTTAGCAAGAAGGGGCAGAGCCCCTTTTATTAGGAGAGCAAAGACTTTTTCTAAGATTTCCTTGCAGATTTCTGTAGGTCCGACTGGCTGGACCATGTCACACTCTTAGCCACAGCGCAAGCAGAGGAGGTAAATCTTTGTCACCTCTGTCATTTATAGTGAAGGTGGGCAGTGAGAAGAGGGAGGTGAGAATGGTGTTGGGTAAGTCAATGAAACTGTTATACCACCGGGTAATGTCACTTGTCCAGAGAGAGACACACACAGAATTACAATTACAATACAGCATGCTTAATCATTTCTCTCTCTCTCTCCCCCTCCCTCTCTCTCTCTCTCTCCCTCCCTCTCTCTCTCACACACATACCCCAAAATGAAAGCTATAATGGGAACTGAAAAGGGAGAACCTAATTCCTTGTTAGTTCAGAATATCATAATTATGCATTCATTAAGAAGTCTATTTGAACAAGGAAATGTTGCAGGTTTCTAAATGGAAAATAAAACATTTGATAAGCAAAATGAATTACACCAAGACTGAGCATGATTGTGTTAGATCAATGATGTACCGTTCAAAATACCCACTCCCTCCCAGCTCCAGGGGAAAAATAGGCTCACTGGACCCATTAATACTGAATTTGGTCATGTGGCTTGCCTGGCCTCATGAAGCACAATGTGCACTTGACCATGAGCTCAGTCATCTGACTCGGCCAACGAGGTGGTAGCAGGTGGCAATTGTAAAAGAGGCAGAGAAACTTAAAATGTGTTTTTTAAGATAAGCTTGTCCTCTTGCAGAAGTGGGAGCTACTGGCCCTTTGACGTGGGCCCAGAATGAACGTGCCTGGAGTAGATCTAAGCGGAACCGGCAGTGAGCAGTCAAGCCCATCTGAGTCTAGGCTTCAGTCTAGGGTAATAAACTCCTACCCTACCTACAGATACAGATACAGGAGGGAGAATGAATGATTGTGATTTTAAACCACTGAGTTTGGGGCAGTTCGTCACACAGCACCACCTAGCTGATGCGACCGTGGGAAAGTACGCGAATTTCTAAGCCACGGATTCCGAACCCATGTTAGTGCAGACGGCTCATTCGTTCACCCTATGTTTTGGGGGGCACATGACATTCTAGACCTTCTACTAGGGATACTAGGGATACTAAGATGAACGAGATATTGTAAATCTCAACACAGCGTGGTATGTTTGAAAATACACGTGGGGATGAAATCTAGATTTCTGAGAAAAGGGAGAGGATTATTGATTCTGTGGAGAAGAGGAAAAACAACCAGCTGGTAGGGAAGGTTTCTTGGAGGAAAGGAGCACCCGAGTTGCCATTTGAAAGTCAAGGAGAAGATCACGAGGCGGATGAGATGTAGGAGATATAGGAGACAATGTATGAGACAACGGGAGAGGGCCTTTCCAAGCAGAGGGGGCCAGTGTTACGTATAGCCCAGAGGCAACAAGGAGCAACCTAAACGTGGGGGAACTACTAGCAATTTGGCATTTCCAGAAGGTCAGGGGTGAGGGACAAAGGGGCCAGGGAAGAATCTCTTGAGGAGGGTCTCCTATGCAATGCCAAGGAATTTTTGCTTACCTGTGAGGTAAGAGAAAGAATGTTCATGTTTTCGCTTATTCAAATTAGTAATAATAATTATAATAGCTACAACAACATTTGTCGAGTGCTCCCCACAGTGCTGGGCACAGGGCTGGGCACAAGTATTTCTCCCAACAACTGTTAAGTGGTAGGTGTCATTACTATCCCATTTCATAGGTGAGAACCTGAGGCTTTCAAGAGGTAAAGGGTCTTGTCTAAAGTCACAGGGTAACTGCAGGAGTGGGGATTTAACCAAGGCCGTTCAACTCCAGACTCTTCCTCCTTAACCAGCGCTATGACTGCTTTTCTCTGAACCGAGGCTAGGTGGTCAGGTCACTCAGAAATTATCGCCAAGCGCACTGGAACTCACATCCCTCACATCTACAATTCCAACACGCCTTCTTGACTCCTGTTACATGAAAGTCACCGTGCTAGTCAATTCTGGGTTCAAGTAAGAACAAGACTTGACCCCGGCCCTTAAGAAATTTGAGTGACAGGAAAACAATGTACAGCACCAAGACTTCTTATCTCTTCAGGAAGGTCCCTTCCTTGAGCCCATGGCTCCTGAACATGGCTCTGGGTCAAAACACTTGAGTGGAGAAGGATTTGGGGGGTTTTGTTTTGTGTTTTAAATACAGAGTTTTCGGGTGTCGCCCCAGATCAATTGGAATAGAATCTCTGGGGTGTGAGTCTTGGAAACTCTCTCTCCCCCTCTCTCTGTCTCTCCCTCCTACTCTCTCCCTCTCTCTCTCTCCTCAGATGATTCTGTATCCCTATGGAGGTGTGGCCATCCCTGTTGGTTCTCCTCACACTCCCACAATATGGCGTGCTTCAGGCCAGAGTTTCCTCCCGCCACTGGTCATGGTTAGCCAGTTGGCCACTTCCTCTCAAGTGAGTGGTGGCGAGGAGTCGATTATAACTCCAAAGGCTCTCCAATGAATTCTAAGAACTGCCAAGCTTTACCCTCTCTCCCTGGACCAGTTCTTTAAAAGTGCCCACTGCCTCAAGCTATGTCAAACCTACAGCGAAACATCCAGCAAAACGTTCCTCCCAGATTCACTTGTGGCTCCTCCAGCCATTTAAGGTCAGCAGTGTTCACCAGGGGAGGGATAATGGTAGAAGTCTCATCTGCAGGGGAGCCTGGGTTGCTCGGTAGGTTAAGTGTCTGCCTTAGGCTCAGGTCACAATCCCAGGGTCCTGGGATCGAGCCCCGCATTGACTCCCTGCTCGGTGGGAAGCCTGCTTCTCCCTCTCCCTCTGCTGCTCCCCCTTTCCCTCTGCTACTCCCCCTGCTTGTGCTCTCTCTCTGGGTCAAATAAATAAATATTTAAAAAAAAGAAGTCTCATATGCAGTGCAATGAACAGACAGAGCTGTAACCAAATTGTGGTTCGCCAAAGTTTGCTGGACAAAGGAGAGACCAACTTCCTCTGGATGGAGATAGGATACGCTCACTCTGCTCTTCTGGGTGACTGTCCTAGAGAGTGGGAAACAAAATTAGCCCCACACGCTTTCTGTTCATGACTGTGGTGGATTTGAAAGTACCTTCTTTTTTAATACTAAAATATTTCTGGGACGAACAGCTTACTAACCAATCAGTATTTTCTAAGCTCGTCCTAAATGACGCAAGCCAGTGCATGAAAATATCAAGTCTGCATTTTCTTAAAAACAGTCTCAGAGCACTGTCATTTCAGAAAAACTTCTTTCCCAAAAGTTGAAATGGAGCAGACTTTCCTATTATTTTAGCAGCTTCCTGAACGTAGGAATCGCAGTGGGCTGATCGATGTCTCCCCTCCCCCAAATATGTCCACGTCCTAATCCCTGGAACCTGTGTATTCGGCCCTATTTGGGAAAAGAGGTTTTGTGGCTATACCTGAGTTAAGCTTATCTTGGATTATCTGGGTGGTCCCTAAATCCAATGACAAGTGTCCTCATAAGCGTGAGGCAGAGGGAGATGTGACAGAAGAGGAGGTGATGGAACCACAAGTCCAGAGACACTGATGGCCACCAAACCCTGGAAAAGCAAAGAGCGGATCCTCTCTCCAGCCCTTGGAGGAAGCGTGACCCTGCCGACTGTGTGGTTTTGGACTTCAGACCTCCAGAGCTTCGAGAGAACAAATATTCTGCTTAAGCCACCCAATTTATGGCTATTTGTTATAGATGCCACAAGAAACCTCTACAGGAACTGAACATATCCCATGTTCAGACCAGAAAGGGCTGAAAGAGTATGTGGGAGAGCTGGGAGGGGCTTGGGGATCCAACGGAGGCCCACAATAATGATAAATAACAGCCAGACAGGGAGAACAGCTGAGTCGTTGATGGAGGGGGGGGGGATCCCATGTCCGGCACAAACCCAAAGGCTATCTTGGACTTCTCCTGTACGGCCTCAGCATCCGAGCTCTGGGAGCATTCCTGCTGCTTTCTCAAACAGGATCAAGTAGGGCAATCCGATTTTGCCTGGATATTTACATCCACAGTTAGGCCTGATTTCCGCTGATGCAATGAAAAATCTCCCAAAGAACACGCATCTGTACTCGGTCGTGTATTCGTAGGAGGATGGTTTTAGCTCAGGTTCAAGTGCGTGGGCCTGTGTTCAGTAAAGGTGAATAAAATTTTGCTAAATTCTTTTCCAGTCCCTGTCCTGAGTCTTGGAGCTACTGAGATGGGTAAGATATGGTTTCCGCTTGAAGGAACCCGCAGCGCAGTGAGGGAAGGGATAGCTCACGGCGGTATAGTACGTTAGAAGCGTTATTTGTGCATACACGGTATGCACGTAACTACACGTGTGATTTTGTACGCATGCTTGGTGTGTAGATCAATGTGTATTTGCTTTTGTGCACACATGTGTGTCTGTATCCATGTGCAAACTGCCTGTGCATTTTCCAAGATGAATATTTGATCTGACTTTAGAAAAGATTTTGTACTCTCTGCACAAAGATGAATTGCTTTCCTCTTTTCTCCCCCATAGGCAAAGTTGGTCCCAACCAGGGCTGAGCGCAGTCACGGACATGCGCCCACCTTCAGTGAACAGTTCATGTACAGAACAGTGCACAAAGTAACTGCATGGGCTGGTTATCAGCCCCTTTCTGGCCTGCCCCAGAGATAAGCCTCCCAAATAATCTCTTTTATCCCCCCTTCCCAACACGCTTCTTCACCTGCTGGTGTTGTCTAAAAGGTGCAGAATCTACCTTTTGTCCCACTGTCTTTGCTGTGCCCTGGACAGACTCCAGCATCTTTGCCCTTAGGTTTTTCATTGCTGTTGTTTTGTTCTTTCATGTTGTTGGTGGTGTTTTTTTTTTTGCTTTTTTCCTGCTAATCCCCAGTTAGGAATGGATGGATATCCTGCCATTGAATCCAGAAAGTTATAGTCTTTGAGCACCCAACTCAGCCTATATGTTATATTGTGTGTTGTTGGTGAAGGGAGGATGTAAACACATCCAAGGCCCCCCAGCCAAGGCCCCTAAGCTCACTTGTGGGTCTTCATAATGCCAAAGCCACTAAAAGAACTTGCTGTTTGACATTTCAAGTAAAAAAAAAAAAAAAAAAAAAAAAAAAAAAGAAAGTGGAGGGGAGAGAAACCAAGGAGGAGCAGATCTTTGTTAGGAAATAACACCAGCTAGAAGTCTGCTCTAGTCTTGGCTCTGCTTTGCATTGCTGTGTGACCTTGAGCAGGTCATACCCTCTCTGAGCTTTGCAGGGGTTGGGCTAATCCAGCTAAGCATTAGAAACGCCTGCAAGCGCTGGTTAAAAAGAAAACTGCCTGGGCCCCACTCCAGGAGTACTGCATCAGAATCCTTAGGGACGAGGATTCTGCATTTTTAATATGCTTTTGCACATGATTCCTTTGCCCTCTGGAGTTTGGAAACAAATGGACAAGTCAGCCCCTCAAGTCCCTTTCAGATCCTCAGACTATTATTCTGGGAGAGAAAATATTGGCAGAGAACAGATGGGATTTTCACAAGCAAAGGAAATGAAAACCTTGTATCTTGCAAGAAATAGAGGAAAAAAAAAAAAAAAAACTGTTTGAGGAAGAATCACATCAGGCCAGCAGGAGAGAGCCTAAGGCTGGGTGTCTGACCCAGAATGGTAAAGCCAGGCTGGCCGGGCTCCAGGACCGACGACACTCTGCCAGCCTCTCCCTATTGATCCATCTCCCCAGCTCCCAGATCAGGGCAGCATTCTGCTCCTGGAAGCATTTTGCAGCTATAAATTAGAAGTTCTGCCGTTTAATAAACAGCTGTATTACCCTGATTGTGCAACACACCGAAGTCTCATTTTCCAATTGTTGGTTTGCAAACTGGGTCACACAGGTGAGCCAGTGCCTCTGCATCATTAAACAGTACTAATAATAACAATGCCTTGAAATTTATTGAACTTTTATCATACACCAGATGCCATGCCTGGCTTTCTGCAGGCATTAACCCACTTAGTCCTTGCAACAATTCTTTGTGATAGCTGCTATTACCATCCACATTCCAAAGACATGAAAACAGAGGCCCAAAGAGTTTAAGTAACTTGACCCAGGTAACCCAGCATAGGGCCTCTGCTAGCCTAGAAGAGCATATGTGCAAATCAAAAGAAAGCACCTCCTCTTTTGAACTTGAACAAAATGCCTTCCCAGGCATTTTGCTCAATGGGCATACAGTTTGGTAAGCGATTAGCACCTTTATATAAGGGAGAAACATCTCCTTGATCAAGATGGAACCAACCTCAAGCCAACTTGCATAGCTTGGCAAATACGGGGCAATCTGGATATCAGCACCCAATTACCTTCTCATCTGTATGCATGTGGGCAGTGCACAACCTGCAAAACTGTACTGACTAGACCTAATACCAGTACTACCTGGTGAAGTTGAGATTTGGCCCTAGGCTGACTCAGAGCCTAGGCTTTTGACCATCACAAATTTCAACTCTTGGCATTATGTAAAAGCAATGTATACTTTTCTTTTACAACAAGGAGACAGAGGAGACCTTTTTGGTACCCATCAGGTGGGCACGCGTGGAAGAGAGAAAAGATCAGATGGGGGTACTCGCTGCTTAGTAGGTGGATAATCACTCGGCAGTATGCTGCCGCCAGAGAACTTGGCCATTGTAGTTTTAAATTGTGTGTGTGTGTGTGTGTGTGTGTGTGCTTTTTAAAATCAGATATTTTTTGGCCCCACGCTGAAAGGACATCCCTGACTGATCAAGGGCTTCGCTTGGAGTCAGGGAGCCCACCTACTCACACCTCAACTTTCCATGGGATGTACTGCTTGGAGCTAGGAGTCAGCACCTGGAAGGCTGTGAGGAGAAGGAGTGCTCATGCTTGAAGAAGCCAGCCCTCATGTCGTGATGACACTGAAACTCGTAAAGAGGAACTGAGGCTTCCTTCCAACCGTTGGCACCAGGGTGCACTTTGTCTGGATTGTGGTTGATATATTCAGCTGTACCTCCCCTCAACCACCTCTTACCAAAATGACTAGGAGGAGGAACACCCAACAGAGGAAAAACCCAGAGACTGTGCCCTCTCCCTCAGAACTATTGAACATGGACATAAACAGTATGTCGGAAAGGGAAATCAGGGTAACAATTATCCAGGCAATGGCGAGGTTGGAGAAGACCATTTGTGACAACAGAATCTCTAAGGGCGGAAGTCAGAGCCGATCTGGCAGAAGTTAAAAATGCTATCGATGAGATCCAATCTAATCTAAATACTCTAACAGCTAGGGTAACTGAGGCAGAAGATGGAATTAGTGATCTAGAGGACAAACTGGTAGAAAAGAAGGCACAGGAGGAGGCCTGGAACAAACAGCTTAGAAGCCATGAAAACAGAATTAGGGAAATAAATGATACCAAGAAACGTTCCACGTCAGAATTATTGGGATCCCTGAGGGGGTGGAGAAAGAGAGAAGACTAGAAGATATAGTTGAAGAAATCCTGGATGAAAATTTCCCCAATCTGGGGAATGGAACTAGTGCTCGTGCCCTAGAGGCAGAGAGGACACCCCCTAAGATCAACGAGTCTAGAAAGACATCCAGGCACATAATTGTGAAATTCACGATTCATAATTTCAGAGAATATGTCTTAAGTGCCTCACTTGAAAAAATTGAAAAATCCCGAACACATCAACTTTCTTTACACCTTAAAGAACTGGAAAAGCAACGACAAATTCAGCCAACCCCATGCACAAGAAGGGAAATAATCAAGGTTAGAGCTGAGATCAACGAGTTAGAAACTAGAGATACAGTAGAACTCATCAATGAAACCAGAGCTGATTCTTTGAAAGAATTAATAATTAATAAAATCAATAAACCACTGACCAAACTAATCGAAAAGAAAAGAGAGAGGACCCAAATTAATAAAATTATGAACGAAAGGGGAGAGTTCACAACTAACACCAAGGAAATAGAAACAATCATCAGAAATTATTATCAACAGCTATATGCCAATAAGTTAAGCAACCTAGAAAAATGGATGCATTCCTGGAAACCTATAAACTTCCAAGACTGAAATAGGAAGAAATTGACAACCTGAATAGACCAATATCTAGTAATGAGATTGAAGCAGTGATCAAAAACCTCCCAAAAAAACAAGAGCCCAGGACCTGACAGATTCCCTGGCAAATTCTACCAGTCAAAGAAAAAAATAATACCTATTCTCCTGAGGCTGTTCCAAAAAATAGAAACAGAAGGAAAAGTTCGAGACTCTTTCTATGAAGCCAGCATTACCCTGATCCCCAAACTAGGCAAATACCCCATTAAAAAGGACAATTTCAGACCAATATCCCTGATGAATATGGATTCCAAGATTCTCAACAAGATCCTAGCTATTAGGATCCAATAGTACATTAAAAAGATTATCCACCAAGACCAGGGGGGATTTATCTCTGGTCATAAAATCTATCTATGAAAGACCCACAGTGAATATTATTCTCAATGAGGAAAAGCTGACAGGCTTTCCTTTGAGAACAGGAACACGACAAGGATGCCCACTTTCACCACTGTTGTTCAACATAGTACTAGAAGTCCTAGCAACAGCAATCAGACAACAAAAAGAAATAAAAGGTATTCAAATTGGGAAAGTCAAACTCTCTCTCTTTGCAGATGACATGATACTTTATATGGAAAACCCCAAAGACTCCACCCCCAAACTGCTAGAACTCATACAGCAATTCAGAAATGTGGCAGGATACAAAATGAATGCACAGAAATCAGTTGCTTTCCTATGCACTAACAATGTTAACTGTAGAAAGAGAAATTAAGGAATCGATTCCATTTACAATAGCACCAAGAACCATAAGATACCTTGGAATAAAC
>JAPYYM010000576.1:0-14514 GCA_028534135.1 Potos flavus
CACTGACATACGTGGTGCTTAAAGCCAGGGGGTACATGAGTTCATCAAGCAGAAAACACAGAGAAGGTGGCCAAGGATGAGTCCTATCATACTCTGATGTTTAAAGGGCAAAAGAAAGGAGAGGGAGAGAGAAGAAGCCTGGGAAAAGACAGCCATGGAGGTGGGAGACAAGTCAGAAGCAGCAGGGACACTGAGGGGAGAGCCTTAGAAGGTGGATTTTATCACTCACGCTGGTGGCCACTGAGAAGTTGAGATATTCCATCACTGACTTTGAAAAAAGCAATTATTTTACAGTGTTGGAGGTAAAGCCTGGAAGACATTAGAAGGAGTGGATGTGGAGGCAGGGTCTGGAGAGCCATTTGGTAGATATTCCATCGTGAAGTAGAGTAGGGACGTGGAAGGTGGGAGGCAGCTTTACTTTGTTCTGAAATTTTATTTTAAGAAAGGATAGGGAATATGTTCAGCAATAAAAGGATCTTTGGGAGGATCAGGAGGGATGGACTGCTAAGTGCAGGCAGAAGGTGGAGTGCCTCCCAGACCCTTGATCCTTGATGGCAGCAGGGGCTGTCGCTGTGGTGTGGAGTGGGCCAGGGAGGGGGGCCTGGCACCAGGGGTAACATACATCAGTTCTCTGTCTCCACTCTATCAGGGAAGCATAAAGCAAGTCTGTGCCAGAGGGGGCAGGAGGGAGATATTTGAGGTTTGACAAAACGGCTGAACATGCAAAACAGAATTCTCCAAGGGGGAAAGGGAAAAAACTTGGAGAATGTAGTAGAATTATGAGAAAAATATCAAGTGTTCATTTCAGGGTTGGGTTCTTCAAACGAAATGAGAAACCAGGAAAAATGATTCATTAATCTTTTTTAGATTTTATTTTACCTGAGCTAATATATCAATGAAGAGTGAGTCCACAACTGGTTTTAACCATTACATTTTAACCAATATTTTATTAACTAATAGAGTCCAAAAGAATTTAACAAAGATAGAGGAAGCAAAAGAGTTAAGGTGTGTATTAGACAGGGCTCTCCTGAGAATCAGAACCAGTGTGAGAGTGTGTGTATGTGTGTATGTTTGTGTGTGTGCATTTGCACTCACCTGTGGAGCTAGGGCAGAGGAGGGGGAGGCAGGTTGATTGATTACAGAGAGTTGGCTCAGGACGCCTGGTGACATAATAGGTTAAGCATCTGACTCTTGGTTTCCACTCAGGTCATGATCTCAGGGTCGTGAGATTTGAGCCCCCCATAGGGCTCCACACTCAGCTCTGAGTCTGCTTGAGATTCTCTCTCCCTCTCCCTCGGTCCTTCCCACTCGTGCTCTCTCTGTCTCTAAAATAAATAAACAAATCTTAAAAAAAAAAAAAAAAAAAAGAATTGGCTCATGTGATTGTCGGGCCTGAGAAGTCCCAAGATCTGCAGTCGGCAATCTGCAGACCCAGGAGAGCTGAGTGTTCAGTTCCAGTCCTAGTCTGAAGTCAGAAGAAGATGTGTCTGGGGTGGGGGGTGAGAGGGGAGACAGACTGAGAAATCTTTCTTACTCAGACTTTTTGTTCTATGTGAGTGTTGTAAGGATTGGTGGAGGCTCCTCCGTATTGGGGGAGGCCATCTGCTTTATGCAGTCCATCAATTCAAATGCTAACTGCATCCAGAAACCTCCTCACAGACACACCCAGAAATAAAGTTTAACCCAATATCTAGGACCTTATTACCCAGTCAAGTTGGCACATAAAATTAGACATGACAGGTGTTTTTTTTTTAAATTTTATTTTATTTTTTCAGTGTTCCAAGATTCATTGTTTATGCATCACACCCAGTGCTCCATGCAATATATGCCTTCCTTAACACTCACCACCAGGATCACCCATCTCCCAACCTCCTCCCCTCCAAAACCCTCAGTTTGTTTCTCAGAGTCCACAGTCTCTCATGCTTCATCTCCTCCACCCCGATTTCCCCTGATTCACTTTTCCTTTCCTTCCCCTAATGTCCTCCATGTTATTCCTTATGCTCACAAGTAAGTGAAAATTACTCACAAGTAAGTGAAAATTACTCACAAGTAAGTGAAATCATATGATAATTGACTTTCTCTGCCTGACATTTCACTCAGCATAATCTCCTCCAGTCCCGTCCATGTTGATAGAAAAGTTGGGTATTCATCCTTTCCGATGGCTGCATAATATTCCATTGTATATGTGGACCATAGCTTCTTTATCCATCATCTGTCGAAGGGCATCTTGGCTCTTTCCACAGTTTGGCGATTGTGGCCATTGCTGCTATGAACATTGGGGTACATATTTAAAGGAGTAATTTTAATTTGGATTATGGAATCAAACTGGTTAAGAGAGAATTTGATGGGAGAGGGACCTAGGTAATGAGAACTACAGGGAAAACTATCTGAGTCTTAATGCCAGGTGTCAGGGGTATGAGAATGAAGTGAGGGCAACAGAAATCTATCAGTGTCCTGGAGGAGGTCAAGAAACATGGTGGATGGAGATTAAAGGCACTGTGAATAGTGACCAGAGCAGGGCTAAGGGGGAAGATCATGAGGAAGGAATTCAAATTTTCATGACGACAAAGAAGGTAGCACATGGTTTCTAACATTATGAGTTTCAAAGTAGTGGGTATTTTTAAAAGAGCAAAGAGAAATCATAGTGTGGGAGGAGCACACATGAGTTCTCTGGTGCTCGCCATGAGCATCTTGAAACACGGGAGGAAGAGTGGCCTTGCTTCCAGCTGAGGGACAGTGCACGCGTGATCAATGCGGACAGGAAGCTGAAGAGAACTCGGCCGTGTGGGGATTCTCTAACATCTCATCAGGAGTTTCCAAGGGCTTGCAAGGCTTGGCACACAGGATGGGAATGAGCTGGGACCTTGTAAGCTTGGGAAGAGATTCCTGATGGGGTTATTCACAGCAGTGCCTCAGAGCAATGTGGTCTATCAGCCAAGTTATAGGACAGAATATTCATCTGGAATATATAAACAGAATTTACCAACAGCGCAGGGACTCTATTCCTGTGAACCAGCCTTACGGGGACCTACGGGGACTGCATGGCCAGCCGAAGCAAAATGAGGCCTCTGCCCTCATGTCACGGAGGCCCAGCAGTGTGGGACATGGGGAGACAAATGAGTCCCTGGGGCAGAGCAGGGTTTGCTAAAGCAGATGTGTAAACATTTAATATATGATAATGCTAACATTTAAAATCTGTGAAAATAATGAACTACCAGAAACAGTGAATTGCAGTTATCAGCTTTCCAATTGGGAAATAGAACACAGCTCTCTCTCTCTTATGCAAAACACAAATGTACACATCAAAACTACAAAATAGTTGAAAATTTGAAGGAAATATTTTCCCCAAGCATCAACGAATCGAAGTTTAATTATACCTATAATAAATTTTGAACATTTAAGCTTTATACATAATGTTAAAAGCCCTCCAACAATCTCCTCCTTTGGCATTCTTGAGAAGGCTAAAAACCCAAAACCATAAAAGAAAAGTTTGTAATAGCTAATATCTTAAAAACCTAACTTGTAATCGAAAAATATTTCAAAGGCAAGTGATGGAGTTAAAGGCTACATTAGTAACCCAATAGATCACAAATTGCTATTCTACAAATACAAGGAACCACTTAATATCAATGGAAAGAGAAAGAAAAAAAGAAGGAAGGAAGGAGGGAAGGAAGGAAGGAAGAAAAGAAAGAAGAAAGAAGAAAAGAAAGAAAGAAAGAAAGAAAGAAAGAAAGAAAGAAAGAAAGAAAGAAAGAAAGAAAGAAAAAAGAAAGAGAGGGAGGGAGGGAAGGAGGAAGGGAGGAAGGAAGGAAGAGGGAGAGAGAGGAAGGAAGGAAGGAAAGAAAGAAGGAAAGAAAGAAGGAAGGAGAAAGGAGAGAGGAAGGGAGGGAGGAAGGAAAAGAAAGAAGGAAAGAAAGGAAGAAAGAAAAGAAAAGAGGAATTAAAAATATAACTAGACAGCTAATGTAAGAAAGAAATCAAATTGTTAACAAGTATATATATAATATTCAATGTGTCCTAATTATTCAGAGAAATTTATGTATCAATATCTATACCTATCCATGCACGGTATTTATACCCATCATTGAAAAAAAAAAAAGATATCCATCCTTGGCAAGATTGTAGGAGAAATAATCTCATGTTAATTTAGTCAATTAATGAGAATGATAGTCTATAAATTCTCATCGTGTGTAACTTGAGAATTATTCTTTTATTTTGGCATTGCATTTAATTTTAATAAATGATGAAATTTGCTATAAAGATATGAGCCATGAAATAGGTAATAGCATACTTTTGAGAGCTACTCACGAAAACATATAAGTAAAGAAGAAAAGGGCCACCTGGGTGGTCCAGTTGGTTAAGCATCTGCCTTCTGCTCAGGTCATGATCCCGGAGTCCTGGGATTAAGCCCACATCAGACTCCCTGCTAAGCAAGGAGCCTACTTCTCCCTCTCTCTCTGTAGCTCCCCCTGTTTCTGCTTGCTCTCTGTCAAATAAATAAAATCTTAAAAAAAAAAAGTAAACAAGAAAAAAAGATAAAAAGAAGAAAAACAATAAGAATAGGTACTTCTGTAACTTAGGCATTGGCACAAAAATGTATAACATGGAACATAAATGGTCAAAGCCAATAGGAAGGTTGCAATTTGAAAGAACTTGATTCAATAACCTACACGTGAACCCCAAGGACTTGTTTTCCCCCCACTATTAATCCCAAGTCCTGTGGTTTTTCCCAAGTCCACATGCTAACTTTAGCATCAATCTGTGATGGCCCAGGCAATGAAAAGGGCCAGTGAAATGAACACAAGGAAAAGGTGGAACCAGGAGATCTGTCTTGAGCTAAACACCTAATTCTTTTAGTCCTAAATTCCACTCTCCCACTCCCCGTCGGCTATAGTGTCAAAGATTAAGGGGCTTCCTTTCAAATGAGAAGAGGTACAGTATAATTTAGTGTAGACTATCTAAAATTTCATTAAATACTACTCAAAACAACGCCATGTGGAGTGTGTGTATGTATGTATACATATACATTACAAGATAGACGAGTAAGCATGTGTACATGTGCAAATATGTTATGCATGCATGTATATGTATGTACATACGTGTCTGTGTGTATGTTTGTGTGTGTATATATGTAAAATTGTGTACATACATAAACATACACAATTCTGCTATCCTTTGCTCTAAGTGTTTCAGTCAGTTAGACTGAAATGTGCTTTGAGGAATCACAGAAGTAACATATTAAGTTTTTTTTTTAAGATTTTATTTATTTGAGAGAGTGAGCAAGAGAGAGAGAGAGCACAGAAGCAAGGGCAGAGGGAGAGGCAGAAGGACACTCCCCTGCTGAGCAGGGAGCCGGATGTGGGTCTCAGTCCCAGGACCCTGGATCGTAACCTGAGCCAAAGGCAGACGCTTAACCCACTGAGCCGCTCAGGTGCCCCTATTGTTTAAACTTCTAATGTATATGCCTATATATTTGTCTATTTTTTTAAAGATTTTATTTATTTATTTGACAGAGACAGAGAGAGCACAGCAGGGGTAGCAGCGGCAGAGGGAGAGAGAGAAGCAGTCTCGCTTGGTGGGGAGCCCGATGCAGGGCTCCATCCTAGGACCCTGGGATCATGACGTGAGCTCAAGGCAGATGCTTAACAACTGAGCCACCCAGGCACCCCTATCTGTGAATTTTTTAATGAGAACTCCAGGTTTTTCTTTGCACGAGAATCTGCTGATAGGAGTTCTGCATCAACCATACCTACATTGCAACATCATTATTTTCTATTCTGGTTTCTTCAAGGTGAAGCCAGAGTTTAGCTATTTGCAGACAGTATGAGCAACAATACGAGTGCACATTAGTTGTAGGTTTCCCCCGGTGTTTTACAGATAACTTGCTCCTACCTAATGTAGAAGAATTGTTTTGGACAACTCAAGCCTTTCCAAATTATTAGATTTAAAGAAACACAGTTCTCTCTCTACACTTGTACTTCCTTCTTTTATGAAATGATTAGATGAAATATATAGGTGTAAAGTTTGTTGTAGACTAATTTGGTAACACATTCAAATGCATTTATGGTAAAAATGTAATTAAATTGACAGTATAAGCGCACTGGGGAAATACATAAAAAGAGCATATAGCAAAGGGGAACTGAGTGCTAGTTATATACCTGTATTCTTATATTACATGTATAAATAAACATGATATTTATATGCATGTACATCTGTGCATACAGGTAGATAGAATGCTTTTGAAATATATGTACACAAATACAGTGTGTTCTTAAAACAGGTATGTGCATGCCTATTATATATAGCAATAGGTATTATAAACATACATACATATACACATGTTCTAGATAGAAATATAGACTGGAAGTCCATTAACACATTAGAGTAATAAAAAATTTCAGCTCATCAGTGGGCGAATGGATAGTCCAAGCCATAGAATTAAAATAGCTCATTAAAGAAGAATATTTACAGAGGAATAAGGTAAGCTGTGATCAGAAAAAAAAAAAATTAAAGTAAAAAAAGTCAGTATAGACAAAATAAGGCTCCAGTGATTATTTATAGATTATTTATATAAAGAATGAATAACAATATTTCAGAAAGAAAATTTAACATCCAAATCTAAAAATTTATTTTGAATTTTCTTTGGATTTCACATGTTTGGTAGGACCAAACATTCTTCAAATATTTAATGTTTTAGAGATAATTATATTGAAATCAACTAAAACACCAAAAAAAATCTCATCTTAATTTTTTATTATGGTGTTAATTCAGAATTGGCTTAATTATCATGTTTTGAGTTTTTCTAACTCAAATGATAAGATGATGGCGTCTTGCATATTTTTATTAGCATACTCAATCTCATTCCACTGGTGAACTTGGAGCAAACCTCAATATTACTTATGTCCTAAATAGGGTCGTTTCTCCGTCTCTGTGGTGGTTTGTTCGTTTGTTTCAGAAACGTGCTTTTCTTTTTTCTCTTTCTTTTCTTTTCTTCTTTTCTTTTTTTTTTTTTTTTGGCAGAATTTTTAAATCCCAGCTTTATCATTCTCTAGAAAAACAAAAGTTCTAAAAAAAAATAGCATTATTATACTTTAGAAAAATGTAAAAATAGCTCACATCAAAAATGACTTCTTTCACATGCACTTAAAATATGATGTTTTTCATTAAATATATGACATTTTTCTAAGAGATTGTGAAATTATTATATTGAATAGCAAAAGTAATAGAAATCACTTAAGCAATTATAACCCTCAACATTTCCTGATTTTGGAAAATAATAATTATGATAATAGCTCACATCACAGGCTTACCATCTTATGCTATACTCAATTAAATATGTTTTATTAAACTTTCAAAAGAGGAATATTTAAAGTAGTAGAGTAAAATGTTTGAAATGTTATTATTTTTGAAGGTGCAATGTAATTTAACTCAATAGTCTTTTTATAGAATATTGCCTTGCTTTCTTTGAGTTTCTGTCTCTCTTTATCCATTTATTCTCAATCGCAGTTCTGCACTACCATTAATTGATAAATAGGAGTCAGTGTGGACAGGGGTCCTGCCTAACATCATCAGTCCCAGAGAGCTCAACAGTGAAGTTCATTTCTCTTTGCATTTTGTCATCTCAAAATTCACACAGGATCAGTGTTAAGTGTCCTTGGGGCACCTGGGTGGCTCAGTGGGTTAAAGCCTCTGCCTTCGGCTCAGGTCATGATCTCAGGGTCCTGGGATCGAGCCCTGCATCGGGCTCTCTGCTCAGCAGGGAGCCTGCTTCCCACTCTCTCTCTGCCTGCCTCTCTGCCTACTTGTGATCTCTCTCTCTGTGTCAAATAAATAAATAAAATCTTAAAAAATATATTAAGTGTCCTTGAAATAGAGACATGTATCGGATAGTCAACTTCTAAAATGTGCAGGAAAGGATAAGGAAAGAACATTCTGCAGGGAAAGGCAGAAAGCTGACCTTTTAATGTAGTGCATTTGTCCTCCAGTATGCTGCTTAATTCCTCCCCAGAGGGACAATGATATAGGCAAATCTCACCCAAGAAACGGATTCAAATGGTCTGCTTTCAAATTCTACTTTTATTGCAGATCTGATAACGTGTTGTTGAGGTTTTGGGTCCATAGTCTCACAAATATTCTCCTGGGAGGGCACGAGGGTCCCTCGTTTTGCCTCTTGTTGATGGATCTCTTGTTACCATAACTCTTCTTCGCAGGTGGATGCCAGTGCTCATTCGCACCATGTTTTGACCTAGACTAGAAGGGCTTCCCCTTTGTCTTTCTTAGTCCTGTGCAGCTTGTCCAGTGCCCAGCCCTGTGGTGGCCTGTGGTAATTTGGCCTGTGGTGGCAGTCCATAACTTGGAAGCAAACATTTTTGAGCTTTTTATTTTGAAATAATTTGACATTTAGAGAAGAATTCCTACTTACCCTTAACTCAGCACCCCCTAATGTTAATATCTTTCGGAACCATGCTATGTTTATCAAAATTGAGAGAGTAATGTTGGTATAATATCTTTAACTTAGCTACTGACTTTGTTTGGATTTCATCAGTGTTTCCATCAGTGTCTTTTCTCTTTCAGGATCCAATCCAATGTGCCTAGTTGCATTAAATCATAATCTCTCCTTAGATGCCTCCAGCCTGGGAGAGTCTCAGTATTTTCGTATATCTTATGCCTTTGGCAGTTTTGAAAAATGTCTCTTTAGGTAAAACAACTTTTCCAAAAGCTACAGTGAGTTAAAGATATCTTGGAGAAGGAAGATACGACAAAAAGACTATGGTTTGAAATTTTTAGTTAAAGCGTAGTTTAAAAAATTATCACATTTGTGTGTTTTTATCATGCATATTAAATGCATCTTTCATTTTGCTTCATGTGAATGCAGACCCTCAGGATAAGGGTGCTACTAAATGTTAGGGACACCAATACATTACCATTGATGGGGGCGGTGGGGGTACAAAAGCCAGCCTGGGACAGAACTGTATTAAGTCAGACAAAGAACTAAAATTTAGGTTGTGAAGGGAGTTTAAGTATCTGGGCAATTGTATCATCCTGTTTGCAGTCAATACCACATTTGTTTAGTGTTCCTAAGCTATTTATTGAAAGTCCATATTGATCCAGTATTTTGCTAAGCACTAGGGACATGATGGCAACTAAGGCACCAAGGAAATGAAAGATCCGTGGGAACATAGCCAGAAGAAAGAGAATTCAATGCAGTTTGACAAATTTTATTATAAAGGGAAGCACAAATTTCTACATCAATGTATAAAAGACATGAAGAAGTTTTAGCTGTAGATAATTTAGGAGAAAAAATAAATCCGGAAACTTTTAGGATAAGTAGAAGTTACCTGGGAAAAACTGATGTGGGGAGGAAAAGGGTGAAAACAGAAAAAAGACCTAATTTTGGACCATATAAGGTTTAAATTGCTACTGGGGTGAGTGTGAGCAGTGTTGATGTTATAAACAAGTTTGTAGATCTGAGTTGTAATGGTTGAATACACAAGAGTTTGTTGGGGAGAGTCTCAGTTGACCTTGCTTATGCCTGACCAACTGGTGTCTCTTTTCAATCAAAAGTGTTGAATTTTAAATTATATGCACATTCTTAAGAAAGCATAAGTTCTGTGGTCTGTAAATACTATAGGGGATATGGATCTGATTTCTGACTGGGTGGGCTCACTCAACCATCAGTGGGAAGAATAAGTAGGAATCCTGATACTTTGATTTTGGGTAGGTGAACTTGATGTTCTTGAAAAGATCCATGAGTTGTGCTGTGTGTGTGTGTGTGTGTGTGTGTGTGTGTGTGTATAGTGAGAAAAAGAGAGATCGAGAGAGAAAATCAAAGGTATAGATGCATTCCAGAGACCATTTATTGATATGTCATGATTAAGCAAAGAGATCTGAACTTGGTTAATTATGTCTGCTATCACCAATCCATAAAACAGGCCTAATATTATTCAATTGATAGTGTTCTAAAGATGAAATACAATAGTATATAAGTGCCCATACCTGGTTACCAGTCAATGCCCATAAAGTTAGAGATACATGTAGCTATTGAGATTTGTCCATATTTACGTAGTTATCAACAAACACACATAGCTATCACTCTTGTTCCTTGTGTTGCTGTGGTAGAAGAAAAAGGACAAGTAAATATTACTACATGAATATCTTTATTTGACAGCTGTATTATGTCATCACCTAGTAAGGAATTTAAAGTGATAAACTTACCCGTTTATTTAGGCACATAGGGTGGTTCAGGGCAGGCCAGTTTGCCTGAAGGCGGAACAAGAAGAATAATGGATCCATAGAATTATGCTATCCTTTTCGTTCCTGAGAAGCTACCGTTCTGTCTTTGATTATGTTATGTCTCTGTGCCTGGCCTGCAGGGATCTTGAAGAGACTGGTCTGACAGCAATCTTAATGCCTCTTCATGCCAGCTAAGCCTGTAAGAGCATACTTAGTATGATTTAAAAAGAATTGCCTGAATTCCTAAAACAAACTCTAGTCAGAGGTGGCATATAGATTTTTCTTTTAAGACATAAGGCAAGAAGAAGTAGATGACTAAAGGCAAAATAAATCCACAGGTCACTAATATTGTACAGACACGGAGAATACAAAAAGAAAGAACTAGTTATTTATATCTAAAAAAGATAAAACAAGGACATGTAACCACACAGTATGAGCTAAAGAGTTCACAACACCCTTTGTTTTTTAACTAATAAGAAGTTCTGTGTTGGACAGCTAATGAGTTATAATTAAGCACGTGGGACAACTAGGTTGGATTTTTCTTCGCCAGCAGCTATAAAGACCCTATAAAAATTCAACTTTAAAAAGTCAAAATTCAAACAATTTTGTTAGTGAGACTGAGTGTTCTAACAGTCATTTGCTAAGAGATTTAATGCCATTTTGAGACCAAAGTTAGTTTCTGTTGTTAACTCCACTGTGGGAGTGTTCTCTCTAGTGCCTATCAATAAAATCAGGGCCCAAGAACTATAAGACATGAGAAATTATGTCAAAATGGCCAATACTTTTCCAAAAATGCTCTATGTCAATCCCTACTTCCACTCTTGACCTGGTGGTATAAAATTTTAAGGTTCTCACTATTCTCTCCCGGGCCATAGTCAGATGTGAACTGTAATGCGAATGTTTATGTCCCAGGCACCCAGTACTGCATTTGTTTCCAAAAACATCACAGATGCCTCGAAAGGCCTCTAATACATAAAGAAAAAAATATCCAATAGTTAAAATTCACCCCCTCAATAAAAAGATTAAATAAAAAAAGCCCTCAACTCTTCCAGTTTTATTATCAATACTTCCTTGGTAAATTCAACCAAAATGTTCACTTCTCATTTTGCATTTGTCTTACAAAATTTGAATGTAAGAAGAAGTACAATAAAAGTATGTTTATATTTCTTCTCTAATTAGAATGGTTTTCTGATTCTAACTTTCCCCAATCTTTCCTTGACTATGCTTTCCTGTTGCTTTATATTCCTCAACTAGGTTTCAAATTACTCTTTAGTAAGAGAAATACAATGGAAGTTGGGGTAAGTTGGGTAGAGAGAAGAAACTAATTCACCTACAAACTGGTTCAAAAGAAAAGGTCATAAGTTACCCTTATTTAACTCCATATAAAATCAAAAGTCTATAAAAGATCATTATTACCACTACCAGTCTTGGCGATAATTTTGTATATAGACTTTGGGAAAGAATCAAATACCTGGGATCAGTGCCAGAACTAGTGCATAGAGCCTGACCCATAAATAGCTGAAGTATATAGAATCAAAGTCACTTGAGAAATTAAGACTTGGCAAAAAGTCTAAGGCCATTATTAATGGATGTCCTGAAAGGATACAACTGAGCATATCAACAGTCAATAGAGAAGTAGCTGACTCTAGAACTTCAGCTTGAAAAACTAGCTTTTTTATTTTTTATTTTTTTATTTTATTTTATTTTTTTATTTATTTTTATTTTTTTTATTTGACAGAGAGAGAGAGATCACAAGCAGGCAGAGAAAAGAGAGAGAGGGGGAAGCAGGGTCCCTGCTGAGCAGAGAGCCCGATGTGGGGCTCGATCCCAGGACCCTGAGATCATGACCTGAGCTGAAGGCAGAGGCTTTAACCCACTGAGCCACCCAGGCGCCCCGAAAAACTAGCTTTTAACAGTAAATTCTATTATCTGGTGAAAAGAAAGCTATACTAGATTGTTATTACAACCCCTTTTTATTTTATAAAGTATTTTTAAATTTTAAAATTAAAAAATGAATTAAAAATATAAATCACTTGTGCTTTTAGTATGCAGAGAAAACCACTGCTATATCCTCAAGTTTTGTTTGTTTTGTTTTTTTAATATACCTTCAGATACATATAACTATCTCAAAACATGTAGCAAAATAAATTACACATCATCCATCATTGGGAAATGCAAATTTAAATCACAATGAGATACCATTTCACATTCCCAATAGAATGAATATAAATGATAAGACAGACAATAACAAGTGCTGGCAAGAAGGTAGAGAATCTGGAACCCTCATACACCACAGCTGGAGCTGCAATCTGGCAAAGCCATGCTGAAAAACAGTTTCACAGTTTTTGAACAGTTAAATTTAAAATTACTATATGACCTAGCAAATCTGACCCTTAGACTTTTTTTAAAGAGAAATGAAACACAGATGTACGCAAAACTTGTCCATGAATGGTTATAGTAATATTATTGATAATAGCCAAAAGATGGAAACAATCCAAATGTCCACTCACTGGTGAATGGTAAACACAATGTGGTGTATCCATAACAATGGAATCCTACTCAGAAATAAAAACAATGTGTTGATACACACAGAACATGAATGAACCTCACAAACATTGTGCCAAGTAAAAAAAGGCAGATTACAAACACTGTCTATATAGATAATCCATTTATATAAAATTATGTCATAAAAGTCAAAATTATAGAGACAGAAGCAGATTAATGGTTGCCTGGGAAGAGGTGGCAATAGGAAGTAGCTGCCAATGGGCACCAGGGCTTTTTTGAGGTGTTAGGAATATTCTAAAATATATTTTACAAAAATTTAGTCAAAGTAATTGATTTATACACATAAAATGAGTGAATTTTATGGTATTCAAATTGTATATTTACAAAGTTGTTAAGAAAAAAATAGTACAGTCTGAAATGGACAAATGAGCTATTCTGTTTTGCTTTTCCATATTGATTTTCCTTTGTTTTTTCAGAGGCATTCATTTCCTTCAGGAAAGTTTAGAATTGTTGATGTATGAATTCAAATATGAACAGTTAATATTAAGCTTTTAACATTCAAATTGTAAATTTATTCAAGATAATGGTACTAAAAGCTAAACATTTGATATGGAGACTTTCCTAAATTTCTCTCTCTACTCCTTTCACATATTAACAGCTTGGAAGGGCAACTAGAGGACAAGGTTAGTAACCCTGTGGGCAAATCTGCTTGCTATGGGGACACAGTCCCACCCATTCATTACATAGTGCTTCTTGCTTAAATACTGCTTCTGATATGGACCAGCCAGCTTCATAGAAGGCAGTTGGCCAAGGAGGACATTCCAGTGTTTTTCAGCCTAAAAGATTATTTAAGGAAACAGATGACATTAGGACATGGGAGTCAGGAATCACTTTCTTCCTCCTCCTCCTCCTTCTTCTTTTTCTTCTTCTTTTTCTCCTTCTTCTTCTCCTTCTTCTCCTTCTCCTTCTCCTTCTCCTTCTTCTTCTTCGTCTCCTTCTTCTTCTCCTTCTTTTTCTTATGACCACAACACCCTTCTATGGGGAAAACGCTGAGGAGAGATTTTATTTTTAACTTAATAAGTTTTGAATTTTTCAGTTAGTTTCTTTTCCGCAGGGAAAAGGATTTTCGTAATTCAAGATTAAAAAGACAGAGAGGCCTTAACTAAAATTCCCCCTCCCAAGGAGAGGCTAGAAAGATAGTAAGAGGACCCTAAACTCACCTCAGACTGTAAATACAACTAGATAACTTGGCGGCATGAATAACCCAGAAAGTGACCTGAAGACTGGCAGAATAAATTCCACAACCAAAGGAAGAGAAAAGGCCACATAGAAGAAAGTGGGAAAGGCAGAGACCTGATATGAAACCTAAATGGACCATGGAAGGGAAGAGCTGGAATCATGATGAAGAGTGAGAAACATATGATCACACCAGGGAACCCATGCTGGGAAAATGGGACCCCATAACATTTGGCTTTGAAAGTGAGAGATCCTAATTTTGTGTAATTCTTACCACCAGGGGAATTAAAGCTTTGAGTTCGAAAAATCTCTGGGATAGCTTGCAGCATGGTAAGAAGCTGAGTCCCACCCTTAAAGAGACAGCATGACAAACAGCCTGAACAGATACAGCCCAGAACCAGCAGTTTGAAAAACACCTAAGGTACATGGAAGAGAGGGTGATTTACTCATCTTAGAGCCTGTCTCAGATAGATAGGGATTTCAGAGAACTCTCCAGGAACAAAGGAGCTGTCTGACCCATCCTCCAACATAAACAACTGG
>JAPYYM010000577.1:0-14514 GCA_028534135.1 Potos flavus
CCTGGGAGTTCTGCCACCCTCAGGCACCCCCGGTCTTTCTGTGACCCCACGGGTCCTGAAACCACGCTGTCCCCGCGAGGGTCCCACCCCCCGCTTAGCCTCTGGAGCGATGTCCCTCAGTGGAGCAGATTTCTAAAAGTTCCGATTTTGTGCTCCGCTGCTTTGCGGCTTGCCGGGAGCCAGCCCCTCCCCCCGCGGTCTATCTTCCCGTAGCTTTGGATTCACTTTTCTGCACGTCCTACCTTCCAGAAAGTGGTCGATTTTCTGTTCCTAGAGTTGCCGTTCTTCTTCTCTTCTATCTCCTGCTAAGTTTGTTGCAAACCATGATACTCTTACTGTAGAGAACAAATAGAAGGTTGCTGTAGGGGAGATGAGTGGGGGGGTTCAGCCGTTATTTCTTCAAATACATTTTTTTTCTGTGCTTTTTTTCCCCTCTCCCCTCCTGTGATGCCAATTACATATGTATTAGACCATTTGATACTGTCCCAAAGGCCACTGAAATTCTTAATTTTTTTCACTTTTTTTAATCTATATGCTTCATTTTGAATAGTTTTTTATTGTTATGACTTCCGGTTTTCTTTTTTTAATTTTTAAAAGATTTTATTCATTTATTTATTTGAGAGAAAGTGAGAGCATAAGGGGGAGGTGCAGAGAAACAAGTACACTCCCCACTGAGTGGAAAGCCCTACTCAGGGGCTCCATCCTTGGACCCCAAGATCATGACCTGAGCCAAAGTCAGATGCCTGGGTGACTGAGCAACCCAGACATCCCTCTTTCTTCATATATCTTTAATTTTTGGTTTAATACTAGACATTATAGATTTAACATTGTCATGTGTACTTTGTTGTTGTTGTTTTATTATGTTATGTTAGTCACCATAGAGTACATCATTAGTTTTTGATGGAGTGTCCCATGATTCATTGTTTCCATATAACACACAGTGCTCCATGCAATATGTTCCCTCCTTAATACCCATCACTGGGCTCACCCCACCATACCTGCTCTAAAACCCTCAGTTTGATTCCTGGAGTCCATAGTCTCTCATGGTTCATCTCCCCTCTGATTTCCCCCCTTTCATTTCTCTCTTCCTTCTCCTAATGTCCTCCATGATACTCCTTATGTTCCACAAATAAGTGAAACCATATGGTAATTGTCTTTCTCTGTTTCACTTATTTCACTTAGCACAATCTCCTCCAGTTCCATCCATGTTGATGCAGATATTGGGTATTCATCCTTTCTGATGTCTGAGTAATGTTCCATTGTATATATGGACCACATCTTCTTTATCCATTCATCTGTTGAAGGTCATCTTGGCTCCTTCCACAGTTTGGCTATTGTGGACATTGCTACTATTAACATTGGGGTGCATGTGGCCCTTCTTTTCACTACATCTGTATCTCTGGGGCAAATACCCTGTAGGGCAATTTCTGGGTCATAGGGTAGCTCTATTGTTAACCTTTTCAGGAACCTCTGCACTGTCCTCCAAAGTGGCTGTACTACCTTGCATTGCCACTAACTGTGTAAGAGGGTTCTCCACATCCTCTCCAACATTTGTTGTTTCTTGCCTTGTCAATTTTTGCCATTCTAAGTGGTGTAAGGTGGTATCTCAATGTGATTTCGATTTGAATTTCCTTCATGGCTAATGATGTTGAACATTTTTTCATGTGTCTTTTAGTCATTCACATGTCTTCTTTGGAGAAGTGTCTATTCATGTCTTCTGCCCATTTTTTGACTTGATTATTTGTTTTCTGGGTGTTGAGTTTGAGAAGTTCTTTATAGATCTCAGATACCAGCCCTTTATCTGTAGTGTCATTTTCAAATAACTTCTCCCATTCTGTGGGTTGCCTATTTGTTTTGTTGACTGTTTCCTTTGCTGTGCAGAAGCTTTTTATCTTGATGAAGTCCCAGAGGTTCATTTTCACTTTTGTTTCCCTTGCCTTTGGAGATATGTTTTGAAAGAAGTTGCTGTGGCTGATGTCAAAAAGGTTACCGCCTATGTTTTCCTATAGCATTTTGAAGGATTCCTGTCTCACATTGAGGTATTTCATCCATTTTGAGTTTATCTTTGTGTATGGTGTAAGAGAATGGTCAAGTTTCATTCTTCTGTATATAGCTGTGCAATTTTCCCAGCACCATTTATCGAAGAGACTGCCTTTTTTCCATTGGATGTTTTTTCCTGCTTTGTCGAAGATTAGTTGACCATAGAGTTGGAGGTCCATATATGGACTCTCTGCTCTGTTCCACTGGTCTATGTGTCTGTTTTTGTGCCAGCACCATGCTGTCTTTGTGATCATAGCTTTGTAGTAAGACTCGACATCAGGCAACGTGATGCCCCCAGCTTTGTTTTTCTTTTTCAACATTTCCTTGGCTATTCAGGGTCTTTTCTGGTTCCACACAAATTTTAGGATTGTTTGTTCTAGCACTTTGAAAAATGCCATTGGTATTTTGATCAGGATGGCATTGAAAGTATAGATTGCTCTGGGAAGCATAGACATTTTAACAATGTTTATTCTTCCAATGCATGAGTGTGGAGTGTTTTTCCATCTTTTTATATTTTCTTCAATTTCCTTCATAAGTGTTCTGTAGTTTCTAGAGTATAAACTCTTTACCTCTTTGGTTAGATTTATTCCAAGGTATCTAAGGTTTTGGTGCTACTGTAAGTGGATCGATTCCTTAATTTCTCTTTCTACAGTTACATTGTTAGTGTATAAGAAAGCAACTGATTTCTGTGTTGTTTTTCTTGAAAGACTTAGGTTTTCTTTTGTCCGGAAGTTGATGAAGTTCCATTTGATTCTTTTGAAGGTTTGTTTTTAAGATACTTTAGCAAAGATGTAAAGCGGCTTTACTATAGGAATAGCTTAGCCCTGTTACTATGGCCTGGCCCTTCTGAAGTACTGAATCACTCAAAATATCAAAGAAGACTGTTCACTCTTGGAACATGAATAGTTCCTCACCCCTCTGTGGTCTCTAGAAATTGTTCAACTCACAGCTCTCCCTAGTCGTTCTTTTTCTAACATCTTGGAGTCGTACTCTTATATACACATTTGGAGACAGTGAAAACTCAAGAGCAACAGTATGCAAATTTCTGAAGCTCTTTTTCTGAAAAGCTCTTCCTTCTCAAAGACTATCCCTCACTGTCTCAGAATCTCTGTACTCTGATGTCTATCTTCTCAATTTAACAACATCATTAAGTTATGCTTGGTATTCTCACCCTTCTCCACAGCCCAAAATATGCCTTCAAACAAAAAGCCTAGTTGATTACAAGGCTGACCTCACTATTCTTCTCATATTTCAGGCATTAGAGTCCTTTATTGCCTATTGTCCAATATCTGAAAACGATTTTTAATGTTTTGTTCAGTTTTCTTGTTGCTTAAGACAATAGGGTAAATCTGGCTTCTGTTATTACACCATCCCTGGAAGCATAACTCTAAGTCCTTTGTATAACTCCAAATGTGTCTATGAATGTGATATATCATAGCCAAAGTAGTCTAAAACCAGGATCTTTGATGTCAGAGTCTATACCACAGCTGAATTTTAAGTCAGTTTGTGAAACATTAATAATCACTGACAATCTGCTAAATTCTTTTTTGGGTTCTGAGATATAAAGATAATATTAAGAAAAGCCCTTTACTAGGGAGCTATGTATAGTTAGAGAAGACAGATGGGTAAGTGATCTTGAGCAAGTCATTTTACAGTATATCAAGAGAGGTATCATGGTATAATAAGAAATGTGGACTGGACAATATTACTACCAATCCTCCAAGACAGATCTTGATTATACTGTGCAGAATCTGCCAGGACTATTATTTCATCTTACCACTTACTATTGTATAACTTAGGTAAAGTTAATAGTTGTCTAAACTTGAGTTTTCCCATCATCATACAAACTCGTGGTAGCTCCTAGGGTGATTGCAAGGACTCAGTGTACATGAGTAAAGTACCTGCCCTTCTAGTAGGTGCTCAGTTTAGTTCCCTTCTGTTTATGACTCTATGTTCTCATCCATATATTTGGAGTAATCTCCTATGTATGTTTTAGATTACAGGGCTGTTGTGAAGATTAGGGATTATAAAATTGACAGCACTGTGGAGTCTCCAGGTCACTGGTGGGACTCCACAGCCTTTGGCAATTTTCTTTATTTTCTGAGGAACTGCCTGAGCAAGTAGGTTAAACATCATTCTTTCTGTAAATGCCAGTGTGACTGGAACAGTAGATTGATTTTGACTTCCAGATTTGGGAATTCTACCCAACAGTGATAGTTCTGTTATGGTCTTCACAGTGCAATTAAGACCTACTTTGGCAACACACAAGTTATTTTCTTTCAAACAAGTGGTATGTGCTATGGATTCTTAGACTTGTGTTGTGGGGTTAGGCTAAGCATAGGTGAGTCTCTTTAGAACGTTACAGAAACTGTTTCTCTTGGTCAGCACTGTTCCAGTATCTGTGTCCCTTCAGAATGCTTGAAAGCAGACATATTTACAAAATGGGGCTGAAATATTGTGGTTTCTCATGTATATTTGGTTTTTGTCCATGGTTCCTGATTCATAGCCACTAAAACCCTTGGAATTTCCTATAATAAGAGCTAAAATATGTCTTTTGTTGTGTTATTGAGGTAACTTTTGGAAAGCCCCTAGGTAACTCAAGGATGATTGCTGTTCTCCAGGGAACCAACCATGTGATTAGAGAGTTGAGGGGCTAGAGACTGAATTCAATTGCCAGTGGCCAGTGATTTAGTTAGTCAATGCCTCTATGATGAAGCCTCAATAAAAATCCAACAGGACAGGTTTCAGAGAGCTTTCAGGTTGGTGAACACTTGAAGGTGTGGGGAGAGTGGCATTCCTGAAAAGGGTACAGAGCTCCATACCCTTTCCCACATACTCTGTCTTTTGCATCTCTTCCCTCTAGCTGTTCTGAATTATATCCTTTAATAATAAACCAGTAATCTAGTAAGTAAAGTGTTTCTGAGTCCTATGAGCCACTCTAGCAAATTAATCAAACCCAAGGAAGGGGTTATAGGAACCTTTGATTTATAAACAGTCAGTCAGTAGTACAGCTGGTCACCTGAATTTGTGGTGTCTGAATTCCAAAAGGGGGTTGGGACCCCTATCTATAGCTGGTTGGTCAGGAGCCCAGGTGAAAACCTGGGCTTGCAATTAGTGTCTGAACTGAGAGGGAGAGGCACACTCTTGGAGGACTGAGCCCCCAAACTGTAAAATCTGATGCTATCTCTGTGTAGTGTTCAAAATTGAGTTGAATTTTAGGACATATTATTGGTATCTGAAAATTGCTCATTAATGTGAGGAAACGACTCCCTCTCCCACCATGTTGAAATTTCGTGCAGAACTCAAAAGAGGGGCTGATTTTTTTTCTATGTAGGAACGAGGTGCTATTTTCTAGTGACAGTTAACCTAGAAAAAAAATCATCTCTCCAAGACTAACATTGTCTAGGCTGAAAAGGGCAGAAACTTTGAAGAAAGACAGATTTGAGATTTGGTCTCAAACTCTCGCTTAGTATCTAGGTGACCTTGAGAAAGTCAGCCATCCTCTCTGAGCCTATTTTCTCATTTGAGAATGGAGATGATACTGTGCACTTCACAGGGTAATTGTGAGGAACAAATGAGTTAATGAATAGTAATCTGTAATATATAGATGTTCAACAAGCTATTTTCTATTATTTTTATTTCTTCCTTTTTTATATTCTTCTTTTTATACTCTTTTTTTCCCCAATATGGAAGCTACCATATTTCATTTGTTTAGATTGTCTACAGATTTAGGCTAATTATGCGCCATAGTACACTTGATCTGTTTGATGAACACAGCTCTGGTTCTCCTTGGGAGGCAGCCAGTTTAAGAGAGAGGATGTGTGGGCTTTGATGCCAATGATCTGTGCTTTGTATCTCATTTCCACCACTTGTGGGCTGTATGACTATGGGCAAATTATTCAGATACTCTTAGTATCATTTCCTCCTCTATAAATGGAAACATTAAACCCCACTTCTCAGCATTATTGTGAAGACTAAGTGATATGCATAGTAAGTGCCTACACATGAAAAAGGCCAAGTAAATATACTATTATTTCAGTTACCTAAATTCTCTAAACTAGGCTTTTCTCTCTGTTTTTTTTTTTTTATTTTAAACACTTTTTTTTTTTTTATATTTTATTTATTTGTTAGAGAGAGAGACAGAGACAGCACAAGCAGGCAGAGTGGCAGGCAGAGGCAGAGAGAGAGAGAAGCAGGCTCCCCGCCGCGCAAAGAGCCTGATGCGGGACTCGATACCAGGACCCTGGGATCATGACCTGAGCCAAAGGCAGCGGCTTAACCCACTGAGCCACCCAGGCACACTTCTCTCTGTTTTTCAAAAAATATACCAAAATATGCTATTTTCTGGCATGTATTGCTGTTAACTGATTAAATGCTCAGATTATTTTTTTCCTTTTTTTTTTTTTCCTTTTAGTAAGCTTTGACTTTCATGGGTCTATAAAAAGCACCTTATACATTCATACTGTGAAATGCTTCATTTTCAAATATGTCAGCATCCCCAAGTCATTCACTGACCCAACAAACCTTGGGCTCCTATTGACTGAATCATAGTCCTCCAGAAAACTGCTAGCAGCCATACCTCTGAGCCCAGGCAGATACCCATTCTCTGATAATTTCTCAAATCCAGCTTGTCTTTTCTTTTGTGCCACTCTTCTGCAAACTACAGAGTTGGAAGATGATCCCCTTCTGGGACTCTCAATCCAACTGCCTCACTTCACAGAAACTAAAGCTCAGGCAGCATAGGAATAGTCAGCTTTCTTGGTTTCCTCATCAGTGTTATTTCCAAAATCTTTCAAAATCTTTCTATGACCTTTACAGTTTAATCTTAACAACCATGTGTGATAAGAATGACAATGCTATTATCACTATGTGGTGCATGAGGAAACAAGTTTCAAAAGAGTGACTTGCTTAAGGTCACATAGCTAGTAAGTGACAGAACTGGTTTTTACACCAGATCCAATTTTCTCCATGAGGCTATGTCAGCCTGCAGCCATTGTGTAGCCTCCAGATTCCTTGTAAAGCTGTGCCATGGTCAGACTTGGCACATGTTGCAAGCTCATATGGGCAGTTAGTTCCTCCAGCAGCAGCTAGTGGATACTTGAGGAAGGCTCCAGCCAGGCAGACACTAGAAAAAACATTCCATTTCAGAGTTCATTTATATCATTCATCTTAGAAATCTTTCCCTACCTAGTATCATCTGACCTCCACCCTTCTGTTCTGCATTGTACTCGTTATAGAGGACTCTTCAATGCAAACCGGAGTTGGAGGTGAGTCCAGGTAGTTTAACTCATTTTTTGCCATGGGAAATCTATAGAATAAAGATACATGTTCAGTATTTATTTATATGTTTGCCTGTTGACTGATTTATTTATTATGTTTCTTTCATTTGTCATAAATTATTTGGAGTGGATTATAAAAATACAGAGCTTATTATGTTCCAGCTGGCATGTCTGTCTTTTCACCTTCATCTCCAGCATCTGTAAAAATGATCCAATTACATGGTCTTCTCTCAGTGCCCAGAAGGAATTAGGCTCTTTCCCATTTTAGAGACATTTTATACACTGTCACTTCTGGCAAAATGAGAGGAGGGAAAAGAGGAAGTCAGAAGTAAAGTTAATATCTACATTTGTTGGTTTTTTTAAAAAGATTTTATTTATTATTTATTTGACAGAGAGCAATCACAATTAGGCAGAGGGGCAGACAGAGAGAGAGGGAGAAGCAGTCTCCCCGCTGAGCAGAGAGTCAGATGCGGGGCTGGATCCCAGGACCCTGGGATCATGACCTGAGCCAAAGGCAGAGGCTTAACCCTCTGAGCCACCCAGGTTCCCCTGTTGTGTTTGAGTAATAAACTTGACATTGAGTTTCCTAGCACCCAAGGCCAGGAGAAATACCAGATCAGGTACACGCTATCCATTATGAAACTCAATTCTGTTTCTAAGGAAAAACACGGCTCTTATTGACATTGAGACCAAGAGGAGAGGAAGAGGGTAAGCACATTTGAAGAATATAGTTTACACTGTGATAAACAGCATTCTCAGACACATCCTTAACAGTAAGGAAAAAGTTTCATAGGGCTATTCTTATAACGTCTCTCAATATAGTCCTTTGTTATCTGCCAAGTTGATAAAAGCAGTTCTATAAAAGTCCAAAATCATGTTCTCTTGTCTTGATCCAAAGATTAATTTTAGAGTATCTCAAGGAGCAGATGAATTATATACTTTTTAGGCTGTTTTCCACATATTCTTTTTCTCTCTCTCAACTGAACTTCTCATAATTATTGAGTGGCAAGGAACTTAAGCTTGAGTATTTGACAATTAATTGAGAGTATAATTTACTGTCCATAAGTTTTCTAAATAATCAGTGATCTGTGTAACCCTTTTCCAACAGAAAGTTTTTAAGAATCAGACTCATTTATGAATTGGAGGTAGTTAATACTTTCACATGGATGTTATAAAGATCAAGTAGTATAATATTTCTATAACAATAGTGGGCAATAGTAATGTAGTGGTTAACAGCTATTGGACCATTTCTAGAAGTCACATACTGCTAATTGCCATAAACAATTTAATTTAATCCTTATAACAAACTTTAAAAGGTAAGTATTGTTGTTTTTCCCATTATTAAAAATAAAAAACTGAGGTGTGGAGAATTTAAGTAAGTTATCAAACATTACAGATGATAAATGGGGAAATCAGGATTGAATTTCAGGTTGGTTGGGTTTCAGAGTTCTTAATCTTAACTACTATGCTACTATTAACCATATGTGGTATTCAATAAATGGGTTAATAGTATTTTAATAGAGTTACAATCTAAATTGTTGTTAATCAGTGTAAGATTAATGTGATTTGAGTATTTTTATTAGAAAGTGTTATATAGCCTGGAGCATTTTATTTGGTGTGACTTTCCACATTTCATCAAATTTAAGAAGCTGTCAACTATAAGATGCACCATTACTTTATGTACTACTAAGAAAGAAAAATGTTGCCAATTAAACTCTGACACAATGGTTTCTTATTACATATGGATTTTTATTTTATACTTACTAAAAGACCTCTTTCAGACTTCTTTATACAGAGATTTTTATCATGGATCTCTCTTGTTTATAATAAAAACTATGCAAATAAAGTATTAAGGTATTTGAAAACATTCAGGATCCAATTATTCTGAATTACTTTTAACTCAGAGTTGTCAGTAGACACATTTTCCCACACAGTAGCAGCTTCTGTGTCTTTAAGAATGTGATGATGTAGCCTTTCTTCAAAGTGTCCATTGTCATCTTGGGATTTTCTCTCAAGCCACTGACACATTAGCAAGTTTTGATACATGTATTCAGGCAATGTCAGTGAGTCATGATACTCTAAGATGTATCTGGATTTCAGAGATGTTAGATGGAGGGAAAATGTGCATCTTAGAATTGACAGTGAACTTCACGTTGAGTAACAAGTGCTTTGCTTGGCTTAAACTTATAACTGTTTCAATGAAGATTTGCATCTGAAGTGTCATTCATCTTAGCCCAAGCATGGTAAATATCCATATATAGTTGTTGCCCAAATTGGAATAGATAATAGCTCTGGGATATGGGCTTCTGCCTTTTAAAAATATGCTTATCTACAAGTTTTCAAGGTTATCTTCTAAAGCAGGTCACTATGGTTACACAATAATACTTTTTTCTTTCCTAAAACCAAGCCATAGGATATTATAATACCATCTTTTCAGTAGAAGAATAATACAGAGAAAAGATACACATGCTAATTTCAGCTTTCATTTTATGACCCTAAACAAGTCCCCATCTGTAAAATTAGCAGAGTTATCTTCATAAACTCAAGAGCATGTCCAGCCTGAATAGGATTTATTCTTACATGCTAAGAAGGGAGCTAGCATTTGTTGTAAGCCAACTATGTGCTTGCTATTTCATGTGTATTATCTTGATTAATCTTCAGAATAACTGTATTTATATAGCTATATTATATTCCAGAAAAAAGACTTTTAATTAACTAATTATATCAGGTATTGGCTCCTAAGGGGAAAGAACTGGGATTCCAAGCATGTCTTTTTTTTTTTTTTTTTTTCAGTTTCCTTAGACATTTTATTCTTTCTTTCTTTTTTTTTTCCAAATATTTTTATTTTTTCAGTGTTACAAGATTTATTGTTTATGTACCACACCCAGTGCTCCATGCAATACGTGCCCTCCTCAATATCCACCACCAGGTTCGCCCATCCCCCCACCCCCCTCCCCTCCAAAACCCTCAGTCCATTGCTCTGAGTTCACAGTCTCTCATGGTTCTTTGCCCCTCCGATTTCCTCCAATTCATCCCTCCCTTCCCTCTCACAATGTCCTCCATGTTTTTCCTTATGCTCCACATGTAAGTGAGACCATATGATAATTGACTCTCTCCCCTTGACTTATTTCACTCAACATAATCTTAATCAATTCAAATCCCAGGCCCTCTACGTTACACATGTTGCCTCTTTGAATCCTTAAAACTTAAACTCAGCAAAACATAGGCAAAGCTAAGAAGTTGATAGGATTGTGAAATCAGAAAACATTATTTGAAACGTCAGAATCAAAGTTAGAATGAATCTTTTTTTCCCCAAAAAACTTTTATTTTTTCAGTGTTACAAGATTCATTGTTCATGTACCACACCCAGTGCTCCATGCAATACGTGCCCTCCTCAATCTTAATTTAGTTCCCAAACCTTCTCAAGAACCTACTCTTTGCCTTTGTTGAATGCTGAAAAAGTAAGAGAGAAATCCCATCAGCCTGTTCTTAGGAAGCTCATGGTTTAGTTAAATATCTTTCAAAATATATTCTTTGCTGTCTTAGAGTTCATTCAACATTATTTAACAGCTATTTACTGACTCAACTTTATGGAGAGGATGAAGTATATTTAAGTAAATAAAATCATATTAATTCTTCCCCCATGGACATTGCAGACTAATAGAGACAGTATACATATATAATTTAAAACTGTAATAAGCTATAATAACATACCAGTTTTGGTGTTAGAAAATAGCATGAGGGCCATACTTAAGATAGTATGAGCAAAGGAGGCCCTTCTGAGAAGATGAAGCTTAAAGAATTAGAAGGAGGGAAATGAAGAACAGTACAGATTATGCAGAGCAGAAGGAGGAGAATGGTGGAAAATCTCTTGGGAAAGATATAGAATTCAAGGAATTGAAAGAAGTAATGTAGTAGCAGATGAAGGTAAAGAGGGAGGTAGAGCTAAAATCAGATGGGTTTGGAAACCCACATTAGAACATTTGGATGTTGTTTGTAATGCAAAGGAAAGAAGACATTAAAGCCTTTTCAGTGGGGCAGAAAGTCAGGGGACGGGGGTTAACATTTAGGCAAACTGATGTGTGGGTTTTTTTAATACTTTGGCTTCTGTGGAGAATAAAATTAAACTACAGAACAGGAAATAAGTAAGAAGGCTGTTGCAGAAGTGAGATAATAGTGGCTTGGATTAGGGTGGGTTGCAGTAGATATGAAAGAACTCAAGGATTTGACATATGTAGTGGAAATTAGATTATTGAAAGATTTATTATATCTGAGAATGAAGGGAGAGTGAGGACTTAAGATTGAGTTCAGGTTTCTGGCTGGGTTACTAGGTGAATATTGTTGCCATTGACTGTATTGGGGAATTTTGAAAGGTGAGCAATGCAGGTAGATAGGGGAGTCAGCACGTTTATTTTGAAAATGTCAAGTTTTAGATACTTATGAGATCTCTACGGGAAGATACCTATTAGTCTTTTGGATGTACAAGGCTGGAGTCCAGGGAAGTTTGGGCTGGAGACATACATTTGAGAGTTGTTAGCATATAGATTATATTTAATGGCTATATTTGGATAATAAAGATAGAGAAAAAAAGAATAAGATGGTAAACTATCAAACTCTAGGGAATTTCCAAATTTAGAGGTTGGACAAAAGAGAAGAGGCCCACATAGAAATCAGAAAATAAGTGACCAGAAGTAGGAAGAAAGCCGAAAGTAGAATGCACTGAATAGTCATTGAAGAATAAGAGGTGCTGGCAGGATCATATTCAGAAGCTTTGCCAAGAAGAGGAGTAGAGAAATAGGCAACAGCTGATGGTGGATGATGTGTTGAATTATGGGTGCAGAGTTATTTGCTCATGGTAATGATCTGAGAGAGAGCAGGATGAAGGGACATAGGAGATGATCAAAAGGGTGCAGTCCTTGGGAAAGTGAATGGCATGGGATCCAAAAGACATGCTGAGGGCCTTCGTTAGGAAGGACACCTTCATCCATGGTAAGGGGATGTTTCTAATTTTGGCTGTGGGAATATGAGAATGTTGCTGTCTTATGGTTTCTAAAATAGAAAGCATTAGAGAAGATTATCCTTGAAGAATGGCAGTGAGGGAAAAAGAATAAAGGTTTTCAAGAGATGGAAGAAAGTATGAAGTAGGTTTTTTTGTTTTTGGTTTTTGTTTTTTTCAGAGGAAACATGAGAACCTACCTAACCAGAATAACCTTGTAGAATTGTTGAGCAATGATAACAGCTACTTGAGCACTGAGGTCATAAATTTAAAATGCAGTCATTTTACCTCAATACATGATTTTCTCCAGTTATATGGGGCCTATATAAGGTAGGTAGAAGAGTTCATTATGGGTATGGGTTTTGTCACATGACAAGAAATGGACGGAGACAAGAGGATTGAAGATGTTTTTGAGGACATAATTATTAATGATAGACATGGATGGGAAGAAAAAACAGGAAGGAAGCTGACAGCTATGAAGTAAAAGGATCGATGGATTGGACTTCAAAGAATTATTATAAAGTAAATGCTTCAGCAAATTATCTTGAAAGTTGCAGTTGGAAAACATGATATGGACATTTCAGATTGTAAGTAGGGTAGAGTGTGTACATCTGTGTATATTTAAGAAAAAGAAAGATGGTTGTGGTGGCAAGAGAAGCTGAAGTGGAGTGAAGGAAAAGATTATCAGAGATCCTTTTTATTCATTCAAAAAGTAGTTATTAAGGACTTACCATGAGACAAACATTATTCTGTTTGCTGAGGACACAGCACTGAGGTAAGAAAACATGATGTTAAATGGATCATTTGTATGAATGTAGATATCACTAAGAGAGAAAATAAAAAGTGGGTGTGGAGAGAAGGAAGTTAGGCAAAGATTAAGGCTGTCGATGGGTAAAGCAACTTTAGCAAATCTAGTGATTCACCAAAGTATTAGCCATGGTATTACTGGCACCTAAGTTATAATATTAACAATAACAATAAACTGAACAGTGATGAATATAGTGGAAAAATACTTAAGTAATATTTATGTATCAAGCACTGAACTGAGTATTAACATATATTAATTTAATTCACAAAATACTTGTGAGATGGTTACTACTATTCCATTATTCTGAATAAACAGTGTTCAGGAGGAAGGAATGGGGGAGAAGCCAGGGAGCTTGGGTTGGATTTAAGGAGGTGGGAATCGAGAGGAGTGGTCAGGTGAGAACAGATCCCAGAAAAGGTCTGGACTTGTAGCAGTGACTGAAGGAGGTATGTGAGGTATGGTGGGATGATCTCTGATAGCCTTCCAGTTGAGGTGGGTAGTGGTTTCTAGTGCCAGATTCATCAGGTGGATAATGGCTTTGAGGGCAACTGCTTCCTCCAAGAACAGGAGAGATATAGCAAAATGACTGAGGCCTCGTCTCCTCCCATCAAGAAAAGTAAAAGGTGATTTTGCTAAGGGGAAAAGAGAAGGTGAACTCTTAACCTGCCCCCATCTCCTATTACTCTTAGAGCAGTTCTGCTTTTAATTGCTTAAGTTTACAGAGCTTTATGTAAGGATTTTTGGAAACATAGGCTTTGTTTAAAAATTGTAATGGTATGTTTGAAAAACTCTGGTCTAGAGGATCATTTAATCTTAAGAATATTCAGTCCAATCCCCTCATTTTTCAGAGAGGCAGCTAAGAGCCCCTAGAGGGCTCAAGGTCACACCGTGAGTTCATAGTAGAATCAGGTTATGTCTTCTGACTCCCAGTCTAGTGTTTCCTTACCACACCCATCTGATCCAGGTTTAGAGCCCTAACAAATTCTCCAGGGTAAAGAGTGCAGCCAGCTTCTGATGGACTCTCACTCCTATTCTGTGTCTGACCTATCTCCTGCTGGCAGCCCACATCTAAGATTTTTAAAAATTCATGTTATGTTAATTACACCTTAATCCCTGTCTCTGCTGACTCTATTCTATTAAGAAATAATTATTTGTCAATAACCCTGGGTGTTCTCTCCTGACAGTGTGGAGAGGTGAAGCCTTCCAGCAAGCTTTGTTCACCCTGGCAGCAGTACTGGGCCCCATTCTTTTTTTTTAACTTAAGAATTTTTTACTATTGCAAGTATAATTATTTAATAAGCTTTGAATCATTTGATATTGTCTCTTGCTACAACATGGGATTATATATATCTTTTTATTTTATTTTATTTTATTTTATTTTATTTTATTTT
>JAPYYM010000578.1:0-14514 GCA_028534135.1 Potos flavus
GGGTATTGAGGAGGGCATGTATTGCATGGAGCACTGGGTGTGGTACATAAACAATGAGTCTTGTAACACTGAAAAAATAAAATAAAAGTATTTGGGAAAAAAAAATAAATCCTCTATATTTGCAAGGAAGTTTATTTCGGATCTTCCTGGGTGTATCGTTGTATTAAGCCTCTATTTGTAATGTTAAATAGTTTTAAAAAATTAAAAGACCAAGAATCGTGAGAACAAATTAAAAAAGAAAGAAAGAGAGAGGAGAAAAAACTCGTGTCTATGAATTTTACAGGTTTTCGGGCAATAGTGTGAGCTTAATATATTATTTTCGCCTAATGTTGGGGTTTTACAGTTTTATGGGTACCTTGTGGTTATTGTCCTCTTACTTTTCATTTGTCTTCTGGGGTAGGGGTCTACCGCATTGTTTTCCAGTCAATCTTGCTTGGGTGAGTCACAGTGCCAGCTATCACGGGGCTGGGCTCTATAGAAATGGTTTTTCTGGCTTTTGCTCTCTGGAGGTGTTTGTTCTTTTGTGGCTTTTTGTGGCTTTTTGGAGGATCGAGCAAAGTATCCGCCTGTACCCAGACCTCTGCCTCTGAGAGAAGCCTCAGTCTGCTCCCTTCTGGGTGGTCCAGAACACACAGACTCCCCCTCTTCAAACTCTGCTGCACACCGCAGCCTCCCACAGACTGTGCACACCCCCAGCCACCGTCTCAGTGGTCACCCGTGGCCCCAGCTCACCTCTTCACCCCCTTGCCACTAAAACCCTGATTTTATTGGTTGGGAAACTCGCTTCCAGTGTCTGCCTTTGTGACGACTGTTCTCCGGACTCCCAGCCCATGCCGGCGTGCTCAGATTCCTGTCCGAGATAGGGCTGTGTTTTGTCAGGCATGGGCTTGGAGAACTCTGACCGCATGGTGGGACATGGATGGCCCGAGGTCCTAGAGACCATCGGCTGGCACTCACACCAGGCTCTCTTAGGTGCTTGTGGGATTGCACCCAGCCCAAGCTGTGGTGCAATCAGCAGAAAGCCACAGGCTCATAGACCACAGACTGGACCACAGCCAGTCTCTCTGTGACACGGGTGGTCACGGGTGTCCTTCCTGGGAACATGGGCTTAGGCCCGTGCTCACGACCACCCAATTCCACTAGTTTCTCTTTAAGATCTTTTGCTCTTTTTGAGGGTTTTTAACTAGATTCTAAGTTAAAGCTGGTCCCCAATCACAGGGAACTTTTGTTTGGGGTATTACTGTCTTTGAGTCACTTCTGGTGGCTCCCTCCCCCTTCTATTTATCCTCCAATATCAGTCCAAGTGTTCCCACTCTGCTTTACCTCTCCACTGCTGCCTTCTGCTTCCATAGAGATCCAGAAGTGAATAATCTTACTTCTCAGGCTGATTTCATGGGTGTTCAGAGTGTTCTGGTAGATATTTAGCTCACTGTAGGGGACCAGTTGGAACAGGGTCTCCTACTTCTCGGCCATCTTGCCCCTCCTCCTCCCCAACTTATGTTTTTAACTCACTTTCTAACTTTTATATTTTATGTCTACCTCTTACAGATATATGCCTCATTTTACTCCTTTTGTCACTTTATTCAATTATATATAAAATATAATTATATATAATTCAATTATATATATAATACAGTTATATATAATTCAAATATATATTATATATATATATAAGTTTTGCTCTTTTTTGCAAATTTAAGATGTATTGTCTTCTCAACTAGAGACCAAAATTCAATCAGGAACAAGTGGCTCACCATCTTATTCCCCCATACAAGATTATAGTTTCTCTTCTCCCTTCTTTTTTTATTGTTTTGTTTCATTTTGGTTTTGTTTCCTTTTCTATGGTTGCTTCCAACCACCTCGTATTTTGCTAAGGTGTATTTTGCTTCAGTCGTGATTGATATTGTGGACTCTGCTTATTCACTCACCCATCCTTATCTGGGTAAAATGATTAGAAGGAGGAATTCACTGTAGAGGAAAGAACCAGAGGCAATATTCTCTGCCACAAAGCTAATCAATATGGATATAAGTAGGATATCAGACATAGAATTCAGGATAGCAGTTATAAAGTTAATAGCTAGGCTTGAAATAAGCATAAATGACAATGCAGAATCTCTAAGGTGGGAAATGAGATCTAATCAGACCAAACTTAAAAATACTATGAATAAGATGCTGCCTAAATTGGATGCTCTAACAGCTAAGGTCAATGAGGCAGAAGAAAAAAAAAAGTGGTCTAGAAGACAGGCCGATGGAAATGAAGGAAGTTGAGGAAAAGAGAGAAAGACAATAGCCCATGAAGAAAGGATTCCAGCAATGAATGATGCCATGAAGCGAACCAATGTCATAATTATTAGAGTGCCTGAGAGGGCAGAGAGAGAAAGAGAGCATGCCAGATGGTATGCTTCAGAAAATCATAGTTGAGAACTTCCCTAATCTGGAGAAGGAAACAAGCATTCATGTCCAAGAGGCATGGAGGACTCCTCCCAAAATCAATAAAAAGTAGATCAACACCCCAACATATAATAGTGAAGCTTGCAAACCTCACAGCCAAAGAAGCTATCCTGAGAGCAGATAGAGAGAGGAGGTTCCCTACATATGGAGGAAGGAATATCAGAATAACATCAGACCTATCCATAGAAACCTGACAAGCCAGAAAGGGATGGCAAGACATATTTAGGGTATTAATTGAGAAAAACATGCAGCCAAGAATACTTTATCCAGCAAGGCTGTTATTCAGAATAGAAGGAGAGATAAAGAGCTTCCAGGACAGACTGAAACTGAAAGAATATGTGACTACCAAGCCAGCTCTGAAAGAAATAATAAGGGGGATACTGTAAGTGAAGAGAAACCCCGAAAGTAACATAGAGCAGAAAGAAACAGAGAAAATCAACAGACACGGGGACATTACAGGCAATACAATGGAACTAAATTCATATCTTTCCATAGATATTCTGAATGTAAATGGGCTAAGTGTGCCACCCAAAAGACACAGGGTATCAGATTGGATGAAAAAGCAAGACCCATCTATACACTGTCTACGAGAGACTCATTTTAAACTAAAGACACTTCCAGACTGAAAGAGGGGGTGGAGAACCATTTACCACCCCAATAGACCTCAAAAGAAAGCTGGGGTAGCAATCCTCATACCAGAGAAATTAGATTTTAAACCAAACACTGTAGTAAGAGATGTAGAGGGACACTACATCATCTTTAAAGGGTCTATCCAACAAGAAAATCTAGCAATGGTAAATATCTCTGCCCCCAACATGGGAGCAACCAGTTACATAAACCAACTAATAACCAAAATAAAGAAACCTACAGAACACTTATGGAAGAAATTGAGGGAGACACAAAGAGGTAGAAAAACCTTCCATGCTCCTGGATTGGAAGAATAAACATTGTGAAAATGTCTATACTTCCCAGAGCAATCTACACATTCAATGCAATTCCTATCAAAATATCATTGACGTTTTTCACAGAGCTAGAACAAATAATCCTAAAATTTATATGGAACCAGAAAAGACCCTGAATAGCCAGGGGAATGTTGAAAAAGAAAACCAAAGCTGAGAGTATCAGAATGCCTGACTTCAAACTGTATTTCAAAGCTGTGATCATCAAGACAGCATGGTATTGGCACAAAAACAGACACGTAGATTGATGGGACAGAATAGAGAACTCAGAAATGGACCCTCAGCTCTATGGTCAACTAATCTTTGATGAAGCAGAAAGGAATATCCAATGGAAAAAAGAAAATCTCTTCAATAAATGTTGCTGGGGAAATTGGACAGCCACATGCAGAAGAATGCAACTGGACCATTCTCTTGTACCATAGACAAAGATAAACTCAAAATGGATGAAAGACATAAATTTGAGACAGGAATACATCAAAATCTTAGAGGAGAAAACAGGCATCAAACTCTTCTCCCTTGGCCACAGCAACTTCTTGCAAGGCATGTCTCTAAAGGCAAGGCAAACAAAAGCAAAAATGAACTATTGGGACTTCATCAACATAAAAAGCTTTTGCACAGAAAAGGAAACAGTCAACAAAACTAAAAGGCAAGCTATGGAATGGGAGAAGATATTTTCTTTTTCTTTTTCTTTTTCTTTTTTTTTTAGATTTTATTTGTTTATTTATTTGACACAGAGAGAGAGATAACAAGAAGGCAGAAAGGCAGACAGAGGGAGAGGGAAGCAGGCTCCCTGCTGAGCAGAGAGCCCGATGTGGGGCTCGATCCCAGGACCCTGAGATCATGACCTGAGCCTAAGGCAGAGGCTTTAACCCACAGAGCCACCCAGGCGTCCCTGGGAGAAGATATTTTCAAAACATTACAGATAAAGGGCTGGTTTCCAAGGTCTATAAAGAACTTATTGAACTCAACACCCAAAACACATAATCTAGTCAAGAAATGTGAAGAAGACATGAACAGACTCTTCTCCAAAGAAGACATACAAATGGCTAAAAAAACACATGAAAAAATGCCTCACATCACTTGCCATCAGGGAAATACAAATCAAAACCACATTGAGATGATACTACATTCCACCAGTTGGAATAGCTAAAATTAACAAGACAAGGAACAACAAATGTTGGCGAGGAGGTGGTGAAAGGGGATCCCTCTTTCACTGTTGGGGGGAATGCAAGCTGGTACAGGCACTTTGGAAAACGGTATGACGATTCCTCAAGATGTTAAAAATAAAGCTACCCTACAGCCCAACAATTGCACTACTAAGTATTTACTCCAAAGATAGAGATGTAGTGAAAAGAAGGGGCACATGCATCCCAATGTTCATAGCAGCAATGTTCACAATAGCCAAACTGTGGAAGGGGCCAAGATACTCTTCAACAGATGAATGGATAAAGGAGATGTGGTCCATATATACAATGGAATATTATTCAGCCATCAGGAAGGATGAATACCCACCATTTGCATTGACATGGATGGAACGGGAGGGGATTATGCTAAGTGAAATAAGTCAATCAGAGAAAGACAATTATCATAAGATTTCACTCATATGTGAAATATCAGGAATAGTGCAGAGGATCATAGGGTATAGGGAGGGAAAACTTTGAAGAAATCATAGAGGGAGAGAATCCATGAGAGACTTTACTCGGAAAAAAACTGAAGGTTGTGGAAAGGGAGCTGGGTGGGTGGAAGGGGTAAGTTTGTGATGGGCATTAAGGAAGGCACGTGATGTGATAAGCTGTGGGTGTTATAAGCAACTAATAAATCATAGAACATTACATCAAACACTAATGATGTATTACATGTTGGCTAGTTGAATTTAAAAAATGAAAAAAGAGGTTGTGTATATATACAATGGAATATTATTCAGCAATCAAAAAATGAAATATAGCCATTTGCAACAATGTGCATGGAGCTAGAGTGTTTTATGCTACTTGAAATAAGTCCGTCAGAGCAAGTCAAATACCATATTATTTCATCATCTGTGGAATTTAAGAAACAAAGCAGATGAACACAGAGAGGGAAAAGAGAGAGGTAAACCATCAAACAGACTCTTAACTATAGACAACCAGCTGAGAGTTACTGGAGGGGAGGTGCAAGAGGGAATGGGTTAAATAGGTGTTGTACATTAAGGAGTGCAGGTTTTTGTTTTGTTTGGTTTGGTTTGGTTTGGTTCCATAAGGCATTTTATTTTTTTTTCCCAAATACTTTTATTTTATTTTTTCAGTGTTACAAGATTCACCGTTTATGTACCACACCCAGTGCTCCATGCAATACGTGCCCTCCTCAATACCCACCACCAGGCTCGCCCATCCCCACACCCCCACCCCTCCAAAACCCTCAGTCCCTTGCTCTGAGTTCAGAGTCTCTCATGGTTCTTCACCCCTCCGATTTCATCCAATTCATCCCTCCCTTCCCTCTCCCAATGTCCTCCATGTTTCTCCTTATGTTCCACATGTAAGTGAGACCATATGATAATTGACTTTCTCCGCTTGACTTATTTCACTCAACATAATCTCTTCCAGTCCAGTCCATTTTAAAATAAAAGTTAGGTATTCATCCTTTCTGATGGAGGCATAATAATCCATTGTATATATGGACCAAGGTGCAGTTTTTATGATGAGCACTGGGTGCTGTATGTAAGTGATAAATCACTAAATTCTATACCTGAAACTAATATTACACTGTTAACTAACTGCAATTTATTTTTATTAGCTAACAGGAATTTAAATAAAACTTGAAAAAATTAATTGACAAATAATGTAATAATATTTCTAGACTCTCAAATGTACCCCTTTCATTTATATGTATATTCTTAAACCAGTGCCACACTGTCTTGATTAGTGCAACTTTGTAGTAAGATTTGAAATTGGGAATACATTTTCTCCATATTTGTCAGTATCATTCAATATTATCTTGGCTATTCTGGGTCCCTTACATTTTTTAAAAGGAATTTTAAGATTATCTTGTCAATTTCTTAAAGAATCCAGCTGGGATTTTAATAGAGACTGTATTCAATTTTTAAGTCATCTGAGGAAGTCTGTTTTTTCCTATATTAGTATACTCATTTCATCTCTCTTTTAATTATTTTTTGCATGACATATCATCTTCCATCTTTTTACTTAAGTAAGTTATGTATTTGAATCTAAATTTTGTCTCTTACACACTGCATATGCATCACATTATGTTTATCAAGTCTGCCAGTATTACTTTTAATTGCAGAGTTTAATCCATTTACTTTTATTTATTTTTTCCCCAAATACTTTTATTTTTTCAGTGTTCCAAGAGTCATTGTTCATGCACCACACCCAGTGCTCCATGCAAAACGTGCCCTCCTCAATACCCACCACCAGGTTCACCCAAACCCCCACCTCTTCCCCTCCAAAACCTTCAGTTTTTTGCTCAGAATCCACAGTCTCTCATGGTTCATCTCCCCCTCCAAATCCCCCCAACTCACTCTTCCTTTCCTTCTCACAATGTCCTCCATGTTTTTCCTTATGCTCCACATGTAAACGAGACCATATGATAATTGACTCTCTCTGCTTGACTTATTTCACTCAACATAATCTCTGTAATTACAGAAAAGGTAGAATATCGGCCTGTCTTCTGCCTATTTTGTTTCATATGTCTCATGTCTTTGTTCTTCCATTGTTGCGTTTTTTTGGTTAAATGATACTTTCTTGTGTACCATTTTAATACCCTTGTAAATTCTTTTCCTACAAGTTTTAGTTTTATTTTCTTACAGTGTTCCCCAATGATTAGAAATATCATATGTATATGATATCATATCATAAATATCATATGTAACAAACAAAATGTTATTAACCCCAATGGTATTTTAATAGTATATTAGAGTTTTGCTTCTATATATTAATCTTCCCTCCAAAATTGCATCTTTATACATTATGCGACCATCACCATAGATTTATTCTTATTGCTTTATGCAGTCATATTTTAAATGCAATAAGAATAAAAATGAGTTACAAACAAAAATACATTTATACTGTCTTTAATATTTACATATGTAAATATAAAACCAGAATTTCTATTTCTTTTTATAATTTTTATCTGTATTTCTTTAATTTAGTTCTTCAGAGAGTTTTCTTTAGCTCTTTGAACATATTTAAAATAATGGAGCTACAGTATTTGAGGAGCATTGGGTGTTACATGCAACTAATGAATCACTGGACATTATATAAAAATAATGGTGTACTCACATACCAGTGGAATAGAGAGCCCAGATATGGACCCACAACTCTATGGTCAAATAATCTTTGACAAAGCAGGAAAAAATATCCAGTGGAAAAAAGACAGTCTCCTCAATAAATGGTGGCGGGAAAATTGGACAGCTATGTATAGAAGAATGAAACATGACCATTCTCTTACGCCATACACAAAGATAAACTCGAAATGGATAAGACCTCAACGTGAGGCAGGAATCTATCAAAATCCTAGAGGAGAACATAGGCAGTAACCTCTTCAACATCAGCCACAGCAACTTCTTTCAAGACATGTCTCCAAAGGCAAAGGAAACAAGAGCGAAAATGAACTTCTGGGACTTCATCAAGATAAAAAGATTCTGCACAGCAAAGGAAACAGTCAACAAAACAAACAGGCAACCCACTGATTGGGAGAAGATATTCACAATGACACTACAGACAAGGGCTAATATCTAAGACCTACAAAGAATGCCTCAAATTCAACACTCGAAATACAGATAACCATGTCAAAAAATGCACAGAAGACATGAACAGATACTTCTCCAAAGAAGACATACAAATGGCTAACAAACACATGAATAATATTCATCATCATTAGCCATCAGGGAGATTCAAATCAAAAAAACACATTGAGATACCTTCTTACACCAGTTAGAATGGCCAAAATCAACAAGACAGTAAACAACAAATGTTGGAGAGGATGTGGAGAAAGGGGAATCCTCTTCCACTGTTGGTGGGAATGCAAGTTGGTGCAGCCACTTTGGAAAACAGTGTGGAGATTCCTCAAGAAATTAAAAATAGGGTAAAAATGAAAAATAGAGCTACCCTATGACCCTAAATAGCTACCCTATGACCCTGCAATTGCACTACTAGGTATCTACCCCAAAGGTACAGATGCAGTGAAAAGAAGGGCCATGTGGACCCCAATGTTCATAGCAGCAATGGCCACAGTCACCAAACTGTGGAAAGAGCCAAGATGCCCTTCAACAGAGGAATGGATAAAGAAGATATGGTCCATATTACAATGGAATGTTATGCCCCCATCAGAAAAGAATGAATACTCAACTTTTGTATCAACATGAATGGGACTGGAGGAGATTATGCTGAGTGAAATAAGTCAAGCAGAGAAAGTCAATTATCACATGGTTTCACTTACTTGTGGAGCATAAGGAATAATATGGAGGACATTAGGGGAAGGAAAGGAAAATGAATTGGGGAAATTGGAGGGGGAGACGAAGCATGACAGACTGTGGACCCTGAGAAACAAGCTGAGGGTTTTGGAATGCAGGGGGGTGGGGGTTGGGTGAGTGTGGTGGTGGGTAATGGGGGGGCACGTATTGCATGGAGCACTGGGTGTGGTACGTGAACAATGAATCTTGAAACACTGAAAAAATAAAATAAAATATTTGGGGAAAAATAATGGTGTACTCTACATTGGATAATTGAACTTAAATAAAAAATAATAACAATAACATTAATAATAATAAATATTTGTCTAGCGAATCTCATATCTATGTTTCCCTAGGGACAGTTTCTATTAACTGCTTTTTTTCCCCTGTTTACAGGCCGTACTTTCTTTTGTCTTTACATGTCTTCTAATTTTTAATTAAAACTTGATATTATATTCAATTTTTTTTCATTTTAGTCCTCTATTTTTGTCCTAAAGAAAGTACTTTACAAATGCAGGTGAAGCATAACAATGATCTTAACACCATTTACTTTCTTTGGCTTGTTATTCCCTATTGTCTTTATAATGTTCTAATTGCGATTTCTGTTTAGGAATTGCTATTAGTTCTTACTTCTCTCCTCAATGTTTTACATTAAAATATTTCCTCAAATGTTGATGAAACGAATGTAAAAATTGTATTAAAAAATTTCACATTTACACTGTCAAAGAGCAACTTCAGTACAGAAAGGATTCATTTTCCTATCAATAAAACACTAAAAGCAGTTCTGGAAATCAAGAAGGGTAATAGATGGGGAAGAACACCATCTCCATTGCCTTTTCTTTTGGCATAGTCCTGCAGATCTCTGATCCCTGTATGGCCCATAGATTATCACTTTTCTTGGCTTTAGTAGTCTGCTTACTTTTTTTTTTTTCAGCATTCGAATCCCATCCCACACCTGGTTTGGGCTTTCATTTTCCCATCTCAATGCAGATGGGTCAAAACAATTCTTCCCTTCTCTGTGACTAAATACACCTAGCTGCATTCAAAAAATTGTGAATGTTCATAATCCTTACAGTCTTCTTATTCTAGGATTCAAATGGTAATTTAACTCTTCCCAGGATTTTGTTCAAATAAAACATCTACCAGAAATTAAAGTTATTTGAAGTCCCAGAAAGTTAATGCTTAATATATTCACTACTGAATTATAATTATTTTTGGAAAAAAGATATCAAATATTGAACAATTAGATTTTTAATAATAATTTTATTGATAAAATTGATAAATTATATATTTACATGCAGTTTTAAGAAATAATACTGAGCAATCCCTCATATTCTTTGTCCAGTTTTCCCCGTAGTAACATTTTGAAAAACCATAGTGTAGTATCATGAACAGGATATTGACATTTATACAATCCATCAATATTATTCAGAGTAACCCAGTTTTATTTACATTCATTCGTGTTTATGTATTAAGTTCTACACAATTTATCACCTGAGTAGGTCTGTGTTTCCACCTGAACAGTTCTCAGAAGCAGACTGAGGTTATGAAAACAGTGTTTTTGTAAAACACTGGGACTGATATTTGCAGAGTGTACATTGTTTTCAAGAACACATAAGAAACATAAAAATAGTATAAACTAAGATTTAAAACAAGTCTGAAAATTTTTAAAGGATTGAATTTTTGTTTTTATTTAAATTCTAGTTAATTAACATATAGTGTAATGTTGGTTTCAGGAGTAGAATTTAGTGAGTCATCATTTACATGTAACACCCAGTACTCATCATAACAAGTGCCCTCCTTAATACCCATTACCCATTTAGCCCACCCCCCACCCACTTCCCTCCATCAACTCTGTTCTCTATAGTTAAGAGTCTCTTATGGTTTGCTTCCCTCTTTTTTTTTTCTTTCCTATATGTTCATCTGTAAAACTTAATATTTTAAATGATGTGATGTGGCAATTCTGCAAATTGGGTTCTCCCTGCTCTTATTGCTTCTTACAGTAATTGTGGGGTTTGGTTTTGTGTGTGTGTAAATTTTATGAGCTCTTTTTGTAAAGTCTGTATCCTTTGTGTGTAGCCACTGAAGTCTCTGTTCTGTTTGCTTAGAAGTGACTAATGATTAGACAGCAATTTCCTTAAATTCCTGGAACCAATAAATACACTTAATCTGTGCTGAAAGACATTGTATGTATATTAGAGCATGCCTTCAACATTCAGCCAAGCAATTAACAACTCTACTTAACTTTCAGTTCCTACTTGTACAGAGCTTCAAGATCAGCCAGAGGTGAGAGCCTAGGACATTCTTAGGTCTTACCTGAGCATTCACAGAGCCCTATTGCCTTCTAGATTCTCAGAAAAATGTTGGAGCTTTTCAAAGTTCCTATGTACATCTCTTTCTTCAGTTATTCCATCAATCTTTTGGTTAGTTTACTGTTTGCCATAGACATGGAAACTATCTTAGCCAACTGCAAATTTAAAACACTTGTCTGTGATTGTTTTCAACAAACACCTACCACCTTCCAGAAAGAAGTTTGTTTTTTGTTTTTTGTTTTTTTTATTCCTTGATATCCGAATCAATCTTGTAGGAGGGATCTTTTAGGAAACCATCAGACAAGATAATAAAAATTCTTTGATAATGAGAGCTTTTGAGAGAGTTGTAGCTCCATTTTGTTCCCTCCAGGGGCTGCCAAGATGTTTGGCAACGTGGACTGTTATTTTTTCCAATATTTTTAATGTTTTTCATTTAAATTCAATTTAGTAGACAAATAGTGTATTGAAGTTTTAGGCATAGAATTTAGTGATTCATCAGCTGCATATAACAGTCAGTGTGAAGGCTATTTTTTTAAGGTTACTGAGTAATGAGAGTAGAAGCTAGAATTAGGAAAAATTAAAGTATCACGAAGCTCATTATTCTTAGTGAGATTCAGTTGTATTGCTTGAATAAACACTATCTGGGTTGTTGAAAGCCTTTGATTAACTTCTTGTGTTCTGAAAAAGTTGATACTGACAAATTTTACCAGGTTTTACATTGCTTTTATGGAGGAACAAATTTTTGGAGGTCCTTACTGCTTACCCTTTTAACTGACATTATCCTATGCAATTACCCTTAAAATTGGTTAAGAGAAGAAAAAGATAAACAAATATGTAATTATGGTCTCTATTATCATTACCAAAATAATAACATTTAGTAGAGCTGTTAATTTTTTTATGTGAATTCTAATTAGTTTCTGGTGACACTTTCTTTCTTCAGCCTGAAGAACTTCCCTTTGTATTTCTTGCATTTTTTTTTCCCAAATACTTTTATTTGTTCAGTGTTACAAGATTCATTGTTTATGTACCACACCCAGGGCTCCATGCAATACGTGCCCTCCTCAATACTCACCACCAGGCTCGCCCATCCCCCCACCCCCTTCCCTCCAAAACCCTCAGTCCCCTGCTCTGAGTTCACAGTCTCTCATGGTTCTTCGCCCCTCCTATTTCCTCCAATTCATCCCTCCCTTCCCTCTCACAATGTCCTCCATGTTTTTCCTTATGCTCCACACGTAAGTGAGACCATATGATAATTGACTTTCTCTGCTTGACTTACTTCACTCAACATAATCTCTTCCAGTCCAGCCCTTGTTAAAATAAAAGTTGGGTATGCATCCTTTCCGATGAAGGCATAATATTCCATTCTATATATGGACCATATCTTCTTGATCCATTCATCTTTTGAAGGGCATCTTGGCTCTTTCCACAGTTTGGCGATTGTGGCCATTGCTGCTAGGAACATTGGGGTACATGTGGCCCTTCTTTGTACTGCATCTGCATCTTTGGGGTAAATACCCAGGAGTGCAATGGCAGGGTCACAGGGTAACTCTATTTTTAATTTCTTGAGGAATCTCCACACTGTTTTCCAAAGTGGCTGCACCAACTTGCATCCCCACCAAAAGTGGAAGAGGGTTCCCCCTTTCTCCACATCCTCTCCAACATTTGTTGTTTACTGTCTTGTTGATTTTGGCCATTCTAACTGGTGTGAGGTGGTATCTCAGTGTGGTTTTGATTTGAATCTCCCTGATGGGTAATGATGAGGAACATTTTTTCATGTGTCTGTTGGCCATTTGTATGTCTTCTTTGGGGAAGTGTCTGTTCATGTCTTCTGCCCATTTTTTGACGTGATTATCTGTTTTTTGAGAGTTGATTTTGAGGAATTCATTATAGATCTTAGATATCAGACCTTTGTCTGTAGTGTCATTTGCAAATTCTCCTCCCATTCCGTGGGTTGCCTGTTTGTTTTGTTGACTGTTTCCTTTGCTGTGCAGAAGCTTTTTATCTTGATGAAGTACCAAAAGTTCATTTTCCCTTTTGTTTCCTTTGCCTTTGGAGACATGTCCTGAAAGCAGTTGCAGTAGCTGATGTCGAAGAGGGTAATGCCTATGTTCTCCTCTAGGATTTTGATAGATTCCTGCCTCACGTTGAGGTCTTTTATCCATTTCGAGTTGATCTTTGTGTATGGTGTAAGAGAATGGTCAAGTTTCATTCTTCTACATAGAGCTGTCCAATTTTCCCAACACAATTTATTGAAGAGACTGTCTTTTTTCCACTGGATATTTTTTCCTGCTTTGTCAAAGATTATTTGACCGTAGAGTTGTGGGTCCATATCTGGGCTCTCTAATCTGTTCCACTGGTCTATGTGTCTGTTTTTGTGCCAGTACCATGCTGTCTTGGTGATCATAGCTTTGTAGTAAAGCTTCAAATTGGGCAATGTGATGCCCCCAGCTTTGTTTTTCTTTTTCAACATTTCCTCAGCAATTCGGGGTCTTTTCTGGTTCCATGCAAATTTTATGATTGTTTGTTCCAGCCCTTTGAAAAATGCCGTGGAGTTTTGATCGGGATAGCACTGAAAGTATAGAATGCTCTGGGCAGTATAGACATTTTAACAATGTTTATTCTTTTGATCCATGAGCATGGAATGCTTTTCCACCTTTTTGTGTCTTCTTCAATTTCTTTCATCAGTGTGCTGTAGTTCCTCGAGGACAGATCATTTACCTCTTTGGTTAGGTTTTTTCCCAGTTATCTCATGGTTCTTGGTGCTATAGTAAATAAAATCAATTCTCGAATTTCCCTTTCCATAGTTTCATTGTTATTGTATAAGTAAGCAACTGATTTCCGTGCATTGAGTTTGTGTCCTGCCACATTACTGAATTGCTGTATGAGTTCCTGTAGTTTGGGGGTGGAGTCTTTTGGGTTTTGCATATAAAGTATCATGTCATCTGCGAAGAGAGAAAGTTTGACTTCTTTGCCAAATTGAATATCTTTTATTTCTTTTTGTTGTCTGATTGCTGTCGCTAGGACTTCTAGTACTATGTTGAACAAGAGTGGCGAGAGTGGGCATCCTTCTCGTGTCCCTGATCTCAAAGGGAAGGCTGTCAGCTTTTCCTCATTGAGAATGATATTCGCTGTGCGGTTTTCATAAATGGATTTTATGAGCTTGAGGAATGTTCCTTCTATCCCTATACATTGAGAGATTTACTCAGAAACGGATGCTGAATTTTGTCAAATGCTTTTTCTGCATCCATTGAGAGGACCATGTGGTTCTTCTCTCTTCTCTTATTGATTTGTTCTATCACATTGATTGATTTGCGAATGTTGAACCACCCTTGCCTCCCAGGGATAAATC
>JAPYYM010000579.1:0-14513 GCA_028534135.1 Potos flavus
TTCCCCTGGCTTCCGCGTTCTGTCCTTGCAGCCAGCCCCCCGTGCAGCAGGGACGGCCCCTGCCCGGCTCCTGGCCGTTCAGCTGCCCAGCGCCGACCACCCCGTCCCGGTGGGAAGGGCCCCTCTGAGAGTGGCCGCGCACCCAGGCCCCCTGCCCACTGGGCCGGGGGGGGCCCCGCGAGCTTCCTCCGGGCCGTAAATGTGCCTGGCTCTCTCCTTCTTCAGCTCCTGTGTGTTCAGGCCAACCTCTCCCCTCCCTACAAGCGGCTTAGGTGAGCTTTTCGGAGGCCTTTCCGAGGGCTCCTCGGGGCCTGCCGCCCGCTTGCACGGAAGCCTGAAGGTGTTCACGGTTTAGTCTGTCCTGCCGGCCCGGACGCAGATGCCGGTGGGGACACCTTGCCCCCTCTTGTCCCCCCGGCGACGGCGGCACAGCTGGTGCCTGCCGTGGATGCCAGGGGCCTCGTGGCCTGTTTCCTGTGGTCTGGGGCCCTCGCCTCGCGGAAGGTGGGGCCGGGGAGCCCGCTCGGCTTTGACGGGGGCCACAGGGCGGGCCCAGCCTCTCGCCCCACAGCCCGTGGAGGTTCCTTCCTTCAGCTCCGTCAGCATAAAGGGAGCCACAGGCTGGGGAAGAGCAGGTATTTTCAGGAACTCTTTAGCCTTCCAAGCTGGTGAGGCAGGTGAGAAGCCGTGGTGATGCTTTGGGAGACGTCCAGCCCCCAGAGTGTCGTGTGGAGCCCCGGGAGCCCCCCGTGATGAGTGGGGTCTTCGGGGTCTCCTCAGACTCGCCCCGCTCAGGCTTTCAGTAGAACCCCAGAAACAGACGGGGCAAGCAGTGCTGCGTGTGGTGGGGGAGGGGACAAGCAGGGGGCTGAGTAGGTCATGCAGGTGTCTGGAGGGAGGGGGCGTTGCTGGCAGGTGCGTGCACTTGGCCACCCTTCCGGAAGCCAGTCCCTCTGTCTGTGGGTCCGACTATCTGAGACTCTGCCCCCAGCCCCGGAATGTCAGGGGGGAGTGTGTGCCCACATCATGGCAGGAAACCCCAAACTTCCCGGGCAGAATGGGGGTCCTCAGCCTCACCCAGAGGCCCAGGTGGGGCCGCAGGACCACGGTGGGGGCTGGTCTCACTTGCCCACAGAGGGAGGAGTCTGAGGGCGGCAAGTGACCCCTGTCTCTTTCCCTCTCCCTTGCAGCCATGAAGTCGGGGGGCACGCAGCTCAAGCTCATCATGACATTCCAGAATTACGGGCAGGCGTTGTTCAAACCCATGAAGTAAGTGCTGGGGGCCGGTTGGGCTGGGGGAGCCAGGCGCCGAGCCGGTGTGTGCCGGAGGGGGTGGGCGCCCGGTTTCTGGCGGGAAATGCAGCGTTTCCTCCCAGAGGTGTTGTGGGCTGGACTGTGGGGGACGGCTCTGCGCTTTCTCCCCGTCAAAGCGAGTGAACGCCCCAGGGGTGCCACCCCCAGCCCCTCCTCTCCCTGGCCTCCCCAGTCCCCCCCCCCTTCATCCTGTGGCAGATCATTCCTACCCGGTGAGCTGAAGTGTTTTCCACAAGGAACCCAAATACGGACACCAAAGAATGCTCCTAAAGGAGGTGACTTCGGCCTCTGCCGCACGGCCGGGGATCCGCTGACGCTCTCTAGAAAGGGCCCGCTGATGGGCATTTTAAGTTTTGTCGGCCGCGTGGTCTGCGTCTCCGCTCCCCGGGGCTGCTGTCCCAGCCCGAAAGCAGCCAAACAGGGGCTGTCCGTCAGTAAAGCTTTGTCTATAAAACCAGCAGGGGCTGGACCGACCACCGGCCCCCCGCCCCAGCTGTAGTGTCCTGCTGCGTAAAGTAGAAACCACGCTCCCAAAATAAACAGCAAGGCCCTCGGGGGCACATGAGAGTCTGTGGCTGGTGGAGAAGGGGTATCTGAACGCCAGGCCACCCCCAGAAAATTCACGAGGAGCATCCGTGTTCCTGATGTCCGCTGTGATGCTGCCGGGGCTTGGGTCTCCGCCATCTCCTGGGAGCCCCGACAAGGCCATTTATGCGCTGGCTAGAGGGGGTTCACTGCATTTAAAGTGCGGGCTGTACCCCCACGTGCCCGCAAGGATCGTGCACGGTGTGTGAGCCTGCTGGGGGCCGGGCAGGGGGGCAAACTGCCAGGCGCAGACCCCACCGGAAGGGGCAGCTGCCTTGTGTTCACCAGATCTTGGCCAATTTTCAGGATAAGTGCGAAATAACGGCTATCTTTTTCAAATTTCAAAAATGATGGTAACTACTTGAGAAGCATTCCAAATACCTTGGAGGCCAGACAGAACGTAGCTGCTAGTTTGTAACTTGTGACCGAGGGTAGGATTTTGGGTCCAGGGTGTTTCTGGGACTCTTGTTCCCTTTCCTGGGGACGGGCGTCCTGCCAGGGGGCTTCCCGGAGGATCCGCTTGGCCTGTGTGGGATCTGGGGCTGCCCGGAGCGGGTGGGGCTGAGAACATCATTCACACGGGCAAGACGAAGGACCGCAGGTTAGGGCAGAAGACCGGGGCTGCCGGGATCTGGGGCCGATGCCCCATGCCAAGGCATGGCGAAGCCCCCACTGTTGCTGTCGGGGGCCCGTGGGCACAGGCGCCTCCTTCCCTGTGTCTGTGCAGAAAGGGAGGTTCCCATCTCCCATCTCTACCAGGAGAATCAGTAGAGAAAAGGGAGCTGCGGTGGGCTTGGCGGTCTCAGGAAGATGGCTGGATGCAGGCGTGTGGACAACCAGCCCCCGAATCAGGAGGGATGATGGGGGCGGGATCCGCACAGCTGGAAGGTACGCAGCCTGGGGGTGGGCGTGGGCTCCTCGTGGAACATTCCGGAAGGAAATGAGGCCTGGGACGGGCGCGGGCTCCTCGTGGAACTTTCCAGCCCCCGTGGGCTTCTTTGCGGTTTCGGCCCCACTGCTGAGGGGAGACTGTTGAGGTAGAGGGGTGCCCTCCCTGTCCCTCCGTGGGATGCCCCGTGTGACCACCGCGGTGGGGATGCCCTGTGTGGGCTGTAACAGCAGCGGGACTGGTAGGCTCGCCCGAGAGCGTGACAGGGACGGTGTTCGGGGCAGCGGCAGCGGTTTCCGACAGGCCCCGTGGAGGCCGGTGCAGCCGCCTGTCTTTGCGACTAGACTAGCTTCTCCTGCGGATTCTTGTGGCGCAGGTGAGCTTTCTGGGGCCGAGGGCGCATGGGCGTGTCTTCTCCTCGGCGTACGTTATGCAGGGTCTCCCAGCCCCCTGACGAGTCTCCCGGGGACTCACCGCTCTTCCAGGCCTTTCTGTTGCCCTCACTCTCGAGGTTTCTCTGGCGTGCACGTGCCACAGGGGTGGCGAGCACTGATGGGGGGATGGCCGTGCCCCCTCTGCTGCCACAGAGCCCCACAGAGGCTGCCGCAGCTCCCACAACACGGGTCAGATCCACAGAGTCTGAGTCGGGATGGATGCACAGGTGCCAGGGGGTTTGAATATGAGCGTGTTTTACCAAACACTCAGATCCCCTCACACCTGCGTGGGGCCAGAATTAGCAGGAAATACGCAGTGGGCCTCGGGGCTAAAAGGTCACACTGAAGTACCTGCCAGGGACAGGCCTCTCTCTCCCCTTCTAGAACATCCGCCCGCCAAAAACCTGGTATTAAACAGCTTAATATATCTCCTTGATGACAAGGTGGTTGTTTTCTGCTGTGTGAGTGATGGGAAAATTACCCAGGATAGAAAGGCTAATTTTTGCTTCTGTGCCTTCATTTGGTGAGTCAGGGATCTGCTGTGCGTTCAGGAGGAAAAGGGAAAGTGTTCACCTTATCTGGTGCTTCGCGTCCCCGAGGTTATCCCTGGAAATGGGAACCGGGGCCCCCAGGATATCAGACGCTGGTCCCAGGAACCTGGGTCCCGGCTGGGGCCTGGATGCAGCCTCATGTGTCCTTGTAAGAGGGGAGCAGGGAGCCGGTGATGGGACTGCCCCGATGAAGCCACGTACGCGGTCAGGTGACAGGCTGATTCGTCCCCACGCCAGCAGCTGGCCGGCTCCTGCCTCAGCCCGTGAGGGGGGCCGAGTCTGTCCTTTGGAATAGATGGCCAAGGGCCAGGGCGTTCCAGGGACAACAGTTACGTGCAAAGGGCCTGGGGCACCGACACACAGGCTCCTTTGGGTTCTGCCGATTCTCGTCACAGTGGACAGATGGCGAGAAGTGGGATTTGGGTGGCAGTGGGGGGGGCACTTTGTGATCCTTTGTTGGTCGGAGTGCCGCGGGGTGCCCTCAGGGCGAGCAGGAGTGACGTGAGCCGCGTCATTCGTGGTGATCAGGGAGGAGACACTGGCGGGTGGTGCTTGTGGACGTGGCCTGGATGGGATCCCCTTAGGCAGGAGGTCCGGGGGCGGGGAGGGGGCCACCCAGGCAGCCACACCGTACGTCCTCCGCCAGTGAGGGTGTTGGTGGGGAGCCCTGGTGAGCAGGGGGCCCGGCACACGGGGCATGCGTGTTTCCAGCTGAGCGGGGCTCGCACAGACGTGTGCAGGTGAGCTCCTGGGAGCTCCTCCCAGGCATTCCCTTCTCTCTGCTTCTGTCCTGCAGGGTTTGGGGGGCAGTGCTGCTCCCCGATACACACAAGGGTCAGGTGTGGCGCTCCTCTGTCTGGGCCTGTTTCCCATCGGCACGCGGGGATCTCAGGGGGCCCCTAGCTCCGTGTGACAGCTGTCCGTGCCCCGAGCAGTCCCCCAGGGCCCCCCCCAGAGTCTGACCCGACAGCTGGCTCTTGCTTCTGCTCTGGCTCTGCGTTCCACCGGCCTCAGGCCCCGTGCCTGCCGAGGGGCGCCCACTGACCGGGCGGGCGTTCGGCCCCCCCCCCACACCCCGGGGGACTGCAGGCCCCCTTCCCTCTCCATCAGCCCGGAGACGCAGCGGCGGCAGCAGGGGGAGGACCATAGGTCCTCGCTGCTCCCAGAGGCGTGTCCCTGCCACGCTGCCCCGGGGGAGCTGTGGGCGCACCTGCTCCTGGGCAGCCTGCAGAGGGCAGGGAAGGCCGACCCTGCTCCACCAGCTGTTTTCCTGCGGCGTCGGTGGAGGGAGCGGGGCCCAGCCCACTCCCCAGCCAGCCCCCCACGTCAGAGCCTTTCGGGGGTACCGTGGGGCTGCTTCGGGCCCGCGGACCCGACCGCACAGCCTGAACCAGGCCTCCCGCTTGCAAGCTGAGACCCCTCTGGCTGGCCGTGGTCTGGCTGGGGACGGGGACACTTCCCAGGCTGTCGTGAAGGTGGAGGGAGTGAATCCACATACACGGCTCAGCTCATAGTAGGAGCTGGATACGGTTGGCTTTTCCTCCCCCGCAGGCTTCGGTGAAAGGCTGCCAGTTTCCTCTATTTTTAACCAAGCCCAAGCTTTCTGTTTTCCCACAACTTAAAGAACACTGAGATGTTAATAGTGGCGGTGGGAACTGGGCGGGGGTGGGGGGCATGCTTGGAAAGGAGGAAGGGGGTTCCACTGTGTTGAGGGCGAGCTGGGCGCGGAAGTCACAGCTGCTGGGAGCCAGGACCTTTCTGGGGCTGGGGGCTGTCCCTGCAGCCAGCCCTCTAAGCCCGCACACGGCCTCCCCGAGGTCCCAGGAGAGCTGGGCACCTGAGCCGGCTCCGGGCCCCTGGGGCGGTCCCAGTACCCAGAGCTGGAGCCGCGTCTGAGCGTGGGGGTCCCTGAAGAAAGGACCCAGCACCGGCCGTTTCTACCTGTGCGATTCTGCGCATGCCTTCTCCCCGTTGCTGAGCTCAGACTTCCTTGTCATTAAAGTGCGGACGAGGATCAGAGCCTGGGGCACTCACGTGCTCCTTATTGGATTCTGCCTCTCTTTGGCTCTGGGAAAACAGAGGCACCTTCTCTCCAAATGTTCTGTGTCGGTCCTACCAAACCTAAGAAATGTCGCAGGGATGGCATGACCAGATCTGAGAAATGGACCGGATTTCGTAACCGTTCCAAGGTTGCTAAATCCCCATGTCCTTCCTGCTGCTTCCGTGCTGCCGAAGGTTCTGCATTAGCTCCCTGTGTTTCTGCGGCCGGTTACCCCAAATCTAGTGGCTTGAAGCCCCAGGAACGGTCCTGCAGGCTTGGAGGTCAGAAATCTAAACGGGACCTGCAGGCCGTGTTCCTTCTGGAGGCTCTGGGAGACCGTGTGTTTCCCCGCAGAGGGAGGCAGGCAGCCTCTAGAAGCTGGAGGGGGGAGGAAACAGTCTCTCCCAGAGCCTCTGTCTTCGAAGCCACTGCTGTGACCTCTTCGGCTGTTAGACCTCCCTCTGCTTCCTTCTTAGAAGGACCCTCGGGATGACATTACCCCCCACCCCAGACGGTACAGGGTTGTCTCCCCATCTCAACATCCTGGACGCAATCCCATCAGCAAAATTCCTTCTGCCCTTTAAGGAAATTCAGACCATAGATTTCCTGGGAGAGTCCAACGTAGTAGTCATTCTCACTTAAGTATAAAAATGCACGATCAGCGTTATGACGCTTCCTTCCCTGCGAAGGGGAAGGTCAGCTCTGGAGAGGAGGGAGACAGGGAACGTGAAAGTGTGGGGGGGCCCCCCAAACTGGTGCTGAGCAGCCCCTTGCCTGGGTTTAGCAGGCCTGGCGTAAGGGCGTTGGGGTGCTCAGCCTACCCCTGGGGCTGCCCTCAGCTGCCTGCTTTCTCGTGGCCCGAGGGGCCCAGTGCGCTCGTCTGCCCGGGCAAAGATGTGAGGTTTGGGGGCTTTCCTAGAGAGCAGGACCAAAACCTCCCCGGGCTCCAGGCCCCCTGAATTCGCCAGGCTCTGCCCGTCTTCCCGCCCTGACCCTCCATCGCTGCTGCCAAGGCCTTTCCCTGAAACCGTGTCCTTGGCTGTGGCTTGTGCTTGATTCCTCAGCGGCTGTTTTCTGAGGAACGTGAGCGCACACTTTTCCATTTCCCTGCTGCTCAGGCCTGTCCGAGGTCGGGGGAGGGGGCTCGCTCTGACCTCAGCGGCCGTCGGGGGACGGGGCTCCCAGGCTCCGATTGCTCCCTGTGTGGGGGCAGTGACCCCCCGAGGGGGGTGGCTGGACAAGGACGCTCCTGCCCCGGGCTCCTCGGAGGGGCTGCCGCCCGCCCCCCGGCCCTCTCGGTCCACAGGAGAGGATGGCAATGGCTGGCTCTGTGCCCCCCCCCTCCCCCGCGTACCCAGTGCTCTGGGAAACACTCGGCCCCCGGGCTCCCCAGCCCGCCCAGGGCAGGCACACGCTCTGGGTGCCCAGCCAACCCCGGGGTGTCTGATAGCATCTTCTTTCCACATTTGCATGCCCCACACCCCAGGAAGGAGCCCAGCGCCCCGGGCAGGCCACGCCCCTCGCCTGCGCTCCACCGCGGCCGGCCGGCGGCTTGCTCCGAGACACCTGGAGGAAGGAGAGGCTGCCGGGTAACTGGGTTCAGCTGAGTGCCTCTCCCACCCCGGGCAGCGAGCTCAGTACTTTTCCAAAGGGTTCTCCCCAAACGGCCGGTCGGCCGGAGCCCCTTCCGCTCTCCAGCGCCACCCGGGACGTGGCAGGGGGCGGGCGGACCATGTCCCATCTCCTCCCGGTCCCCTGCCCCGCAGCCCGGGCCTGAGAAGAGCCCCTGTGTGCCCTGCGGTGAGTACCCCCGGCTCTCAGAGCCCCGGCGTCCTCCCCTCCGGCGTGGGTCGGCGGGTCGGGGCTCCCTGCAGGAGTTCCGCTGATGGCCCGCGTCTCCCCACCAGACCGTACAAGGGGGTGACCGGCCGGGTGGGCCCCGCGCGCCTCCCTCTGTGGCCGGGGGTGCGTGGCTGGCAGATTGCCACCGCCCTTGTTGATCTGGGCACAGACCGTCAGCAGGAAGGCCAGCAGGGAGCCAGCCTCGTCCGCCCCGAGCAGCCTCGCCCCTCAGTCCCGGGCCTCTTCTCGCCATCGTTCCTACTTCAAGCTCCCCCGCATGTGCGCGAGTCCTGACCCCTCTGGGGACAGGAGCGGGGACCTCCTACAGCTGGGGAAGCTGAGGGTCCGGGGCCTCGCACACTCCCTTGGCCCACCCCGCAGGCCTCGGGGAGCCAGGTCCGCACCGTGCTGACCTAAGCCCTTCGCCGGGCCCCCGGGCACTGTGTCTGAAACAGATGAGCGGGCAGGCCCACACAGGAGCCCGCCCTCCCCTTCGGGGGTCTCCTGAGTTCCCTTCTCCCCCCTTCTCGGCACTGGCTAAGCGGGGCCCCTTCCCCAAGTTGCTCACAAGGCTGTGGAGCCTTGAAGCCTCTCAGAGGCATGTCACACATCTGGAGGCTTGCCCAAAGACACAGAGGCCCCGGGGGCACCTGGAAACCTCCAGGAGGGGAGACAGGCTCCTGCACACGGACAAAGAGCCCTTCATCTCCACGCCTCCGCCCTTCCGGGGTCATTCTGGGGAGGGGCATTTGGCAGCTAAGACAGCCAAGCCGAGGGCCCGTGTATGGCCTTGGGGCGGGGGACAGAGCTGCTCTTTGTGCCCACAGCCGGGCACAGAGGTCATTGGGAAGCCCTGAGGTGGGAGACGGGAGGGAACCAGGAACTGTTCGTCCCAGAGCCCCAGGGCCCGGAGCCGCCTGCGTTCCAGGTGTGTGACCTGATGAGAGGGGTGGGCAGGGGTGAGGGAGAAGGAAGCGGAAGCCGGAGTGGGCAACGAGAAGTGCTCGCTGGTCAGCGTCCCAGCCGAAGCCCCTGCACGCGGCGCTGATGGCTGTGACGGAGGGGCTGGTGACGATCGCGAGGATGCAGAAATTGAAGACACGTGGGTGGGGAGAGCTCGAGGCTGCCGACCCGGTCGCGCCCATTCCCTGGCCTTCCTCCGTCAGTTCCCGGGTTTATCGCCCCCCGGTTCTGAGGCAGGCACGCGGCTCGGCCCTCGCGCCCCAGGCCCTGCCGAGCGGTCTAACCCTACAGTGCCCTGCTCCTCAGCAGAAGGCCGGGGAAGGCCGCAGGGGCGGAGGCCGATCTTGGGAGGGTGGAGGAAGCACGTCCAGGTGCAGAGGCGCAGAAGTCCTGGGTGCTGGAGGCGGCAGGGGTGAGGGGAGAGGAGGGCAGTGCCGAGGAGGGGGCCACGAGGTCTCTGGTGGCAATCGTCCAGGTTTGGGGGTGGGCACCAAGGAGACGGGGAGATGAGGGGTGTGTTGGGTGAGCCTGGCCAGCACCCGGGGGCCGCCTGCTTCCCCGACCCTCGGGGCCGCTTGCTCTGCTTCCCTCCTGCCGGGCCCTGGTGCTCGCCCGGGGCTCACAGCCCTCTGCAGGCTGTTTGGGCCAGGAGCCGAGGCCCGGCCACAGAGCCTGGGGTGGGCCTGCCCCCCGACGGCCCGCCTGCCCCCAGGCCAGGAGCAGGCCACTGGGCAGGGGGCAGGGGCTGGGCCAGGCCCGCTCCTCTGGCTTGAGCCTGGAGTCTCTTCCCCCGCGAGGAAACCGCACGATCTTTTCCTGCCCCCAGAAGCTCCTTCACGGGAGGCTGGCCGTGCTTGCGGAAAGGCAGCAGACCGGGTCCTGCGTCTCTCCGAGCCCCTTGTGACGGCCCTGTGCCGGTGAGGGGGCCAGCCGCAGGCCCGCCCGCAGTGACCCTCAGCGTCGTCGCTGGGCCTGCCACTCCCTGGGCCTCAGTGGCCCACCGGTGAAGACGAGGTTCTGGGGGCCCTACCGTGTGTGCCCGGCCGGGCCCGAGGACCCCAGGTGGGCGCCTCCCGCAGTTACTGGTGTGGATCTCCCCACGCTGACAGCCAGCAGTGGACCTCCCCCCACAGAGCCCCGAGAAGCAGCACTTCCCACGCTCCCGGTAGGGTGGAGAATTGGGGATCCGGCCCGTGGCAGAGCTGGGCCTGGGGACATGCCGCTTCTGTGGGGCAGGGTCTGGGGGAGTGGAGAGGGGTCTCCCACCTTAGCAAGTGTGTGGACCCCGGGTGCCCTGTGGGTACCACCCAGGCACAGAGAGGGAGAGGCCTCTCAGAGCACAGAACTATTCCGAGGGGCCTTCCTGGAGGTGGTGGCCAGATTGACCTGGCTGAGAAAGTGGAGGGAGGAACATCCAACCCGGAGGGCAGGCAGAGCCACATCAGGCCAGGGGACCCCTGGGGTCAAGAGCGTGCGCACGGCCCTGGAGAGGCCGAGCCAGAGAGACGGGCCGGCGGAGAAGGAGAGAGACACAGGGGACGGAGGTACCAGAGGCCTCATCCACTCGAGCCGCCCGCCCGGGACAGCGGCCAGAGCCAGGCTGGCCTGTGCCCATTCGGTCAGAGCAGAACCCACACCCGGGCACATTTCGAGGCCCTCGTGGCCGCATGTAGCCAGTGAGACGGAGAATGTGCCCGTGTCCACAGAATGTGCTTGGACAGCCCCGGGCAGGGGCTGGGGACAGAGGCCGTATCCAGGAGCAGGCGCAGCCTCGGGGCAGGGTGAGGACAGCCGGCCCCCAAGGGCGGGAGGTCTGTGCTACCCAGCGAGGCCAGCCGCAGGGCCCGGGGCATCAATCAACCCCCCATCCGGTGGGCTGGCTCCCACATGAGGCCCTTGGTTCTCCCCATCCTGTGTTTTCAGAGCGGGGAGGGTCCCTGGCATTTGGTAAATCCTTACCAGGTTGAGGCTGAGCTCCGTCCCGGGGCCCAGCCTAGAGGGTGCCTCCTGCGGACATTGTCCCCCCCACGGGGCAGGCAAGGGCACGGAACTGACCTGGATTGCGAGCTGGGAGCATGTTTGCCCTGACATGATTTTGGACGTCCCCGGACTGCTGAGGTCCAACGTGCCGTCGCCTTGGGCCCCTGCCCCCAGGGGTCTGCTAAGTACCCGTGTTTACAGAATGATGTTCCCCCTCCCAGAGTCCTGTCCCGTGGCCGGGGCGGAGGGCCATGCGTTGATCCTGGGGCACTCTCTGCAGCTCACTGTGGGGCGCGGATGTCAGAGTCAAGGGGCTCCTAGAGGCCCTTGGTCTCCCAAGGGGCAGACCTGGAGGCAGGGAGGGTGTGGGCCGGGCCACGCGGCACACAGAGCCAGCCCGAGGAGACACGGCTGTGCTCAGCCCCCACCCACGTGCCGGGGGGCTGGACTCTGGCTTTGCGGCGGGCCGTCTTGGGCCGGAGCACAGCGCTGCTCCAGACAGAGCCTTCCTGTCTGCTCACCAGTCCAGGAGCGTCCAGGATGAGCCCGGACATCTTTGCTGTGGCATCAGGAAAAGTTGTGTGAAGGGGTTTGCCTTTGAGCAGGAGCTGGGAATGGGCCCAACGAGCCGTTCTCAAAAGCGCAGAGTGTGCTAATGTGCTTCCAACAAAGTGGGTTCTGTACTCAGTATGTAGTTGCAGGCCTTGTCAGGGCCTTGACAGTGCTACCGGGTGCCGGTGAGGCCCCCGAGGGTGCTCCGGTACACGTAACCCAAACGCCAGCCTCTCGGAGGACCCCTCATGTGCTACAAGTCCCTGGGCAGGTGGGATCCACATTCGGGAACGCGGACTTAGCCCTGGGAGACCCGAGGGGAAGGACGTTGCAGGAAGGTGGAACAGTGTGAGCCAAGGCGGCAGAGGGCAGTATCAGGAGACGAGCCGGAGCCAGCAGCGGGTGCTCCAGGGGAAGGGGAAGGGGCAGAGGGGCTGATTGTGCGGTCCTAACCGGCGGGGCCCTGACGGAACTTTGGAAAATGGATCACCTCCCGTAGGGCTCAGCAGTGGCCCCAAGAAAGCCTCCCTGGCATCCCCCGCAGTGGCCCGCAAGAAAGCCTCCCTGGCATCCCTGGCATCCCTGGCATCCCCTCCCTGGCATCCCCGCAGGGGGACGCTGTCCGGGCAGGTGGGCTGCCAGACGGCCGAGTGTGGCCCGGGGGACCGTGACTGTGTCCGTAGGAGCCGATCGCCGCGGGTGACCGACGTGGCTGCCAGCCCTCTAGGAAGCGTGGCAGCCTGCCCCCTCCGGCCGGCACGAGCCCCGGCCCCGTTGGCTGGGCGGTTTGACAGTGACCGACCCTGTTCCGTCCCGTTTTCTGTAGGCAAACGAGGGAGCAGGAGACGCCCCCTGACTTCTTTTACTTCTCGGACTATGAGAGGCACAACGCAGAGATCGCCGCCTTCCACCTGGACCGGTGAGCCCTCCCGCCCGCGCCCCGGGTCCGAGCGCCGTACGTGGGGGGCCGTCCCCCCAGCGCCCCACCGAGGGGGTCCTGTCCTTAGCCCGTCATGCAGAAGAGGAGAAACTGAGGCGGCCTGTGCCGGTAATGATTGCCCTGCAGCACAGAGGCGGGTCTGCCCGCGATGTCCTGGCCTAGGCCGTCCTGCCGTGGGCCCCACAGTGAGGATGGTGCCGGGCGGGAGGGGACCCGGAGCAGCGAGCGGCCGGGGCGGGCGCGGCCCACTGGGAAGACAGGGAAGGGGCAGGCATGCTGGGAGTTTTAAGGCAGGGTGTTTCGGGGCGTGAACTCTGGGGGACACGAGTCTCCACGCCTGCTCCCCCATCCCCCGTCTCCTGGGTCAGCCCCACCAGGCCGGACGCGAATGCCTTTTCGGTCTCCGCACGGCCCCTTGCTGCCGGGGAGCTGGGCAGGTGGTGACGCGCGGCCGTGTCGTGAGCCTCTCAGCAGCCCCCCTGCTCGGCCAGAGCTGCGCCCCCTCCCTCCAGGGGCCCGGCTCCGGGGTCAGTGCGGGGCACTGACTCGGGAGTCCAGGGGGTGGGGGACCTCGCCTCGGAACACCAGCCTGGAGCGGCCCAGGGCACAGAGCTGAGACCCTCCCCCGTCCCTTTCCCGCCAGGATCCTGGACTTCCGCCGGGTCCCCCCCGTGGCCGGCAGGATGGTGAACATGACGAAGGAGATCCGGGATGTGACGAGGGACAAGAAGCTGTGGAGGACCTTCTTCATCTCCCCAGGTAACCCGCCCCTCTCCCGGCCTCCCGCACGCAGTCACCACGAGCCTGCTTACCTTCCCAGGACGGAAGAAACTGGAAAGAGTTTCTACCATCCAGCCCCCTGCCTGACCACACGCGGGCGACCCCCGGGACCCCCGGGACCCCAGTGACCCTCATGACCCCCGCGGCCCCCACGTCGCTGCTCCTTGTCAGCCGCTGCTGCAGGTTCTGTTGCAGCCTTTCTGGGGATGTTGCTCAGTGTTCGAAAGTTCAGAGAAAACGTGCCGGTGCCCCCTCCCCACCCCCTGGGTTCCCCGTCGCCCGCGTCCTTCCCCGGGAGACGGCCGCTGTCCGTCTGTCCTGGGTGAGGTCAGAGGCTCCCCGAGGGGCTGGCGTAGCTGCCGAAAGCGCATCGTGCCTGTGGCCGCCCGGGCTGGAGGGCGTCCCCGCAGCCAGAAACGCGCCCGTTCCCCACGGGCAGCCCCCAGTCTCGCTGGCGGGGCCCGTCCGGAGGTCCCACACGGGGGGCGCCCTGGGCACTGTGTCCTCTGTCACCGTCATCCCGCGGCGGGCAGGCTCGGCTGTGCCACCACAGCCAAGGGACGCGCGCGGTCGTGAGCGCCGGCTGCGTACCAGGCTCCGCTCCGTCCTGTGGGGGGTTCGGCACTCGATTCCCGCGCAGCAGTGTGGGGCAGACTGTCCTCGTCCGCGTCTCTAGGAGATCCTGTGGAGGCGTGACTGACGTGCCGTAAGTGTAGCCAGGGGCAGGGTTCCGTGAGTTTCGGTGAGCAGAGAGCCGAGCACGGTCCGTCCCCCCCCACCCCCGTCCCGCCCGCCCCGTCTCCCCCGCCGGCGCAGTGTTTCCCGTCCCTGAGGGTCACCTGGCTCTTCCTACAGTTGTGCACCAGGGCGGGTGGCACACGGGGGCGTATTTTGTCTGTGTGTCTCCCGACGGCACCGAGCGGAGAGGCCCCCGCATGGCCGTGTGACGTCCCGCGTGCTCGTGAGTCCTGTTGCAGGCAGACGCGCTGCGATGCTCGTCCCATTGTCTGTCCACGGGCCCCGGACGCAGGGGACTCGGTGACAGAACGAAGGGGAGGAGCTGGAGTCCGAGTGTCGAGAAGATTCTCTCTCGCTTGCTTGGTGCCGAGGGAGCGCCCCTCAGGAGCGCGCCTCCGGGTCCCGAGGACAGGCCCCACCCTGGCGAGTGACAGGCGGGGGAGCTGCCGTGTCCCCAGGCGCCCATGGTGATCACAGGGACGCCTGCCTGCCGTGGGCGCCGCGATGGCCGGAATCTTCGGTGGCGTCAGGCAGACGGCCGGACCCCCGTTCCCGGCGCCTGGCTCCCAATGGCCTTCTCAGCTGGGCCTGCAAGTCAGATGTGCAGCCCCACTCGGCCAGCCGGGTCTCCCCCGGGATGCCTCGGGGACGTGTGGTTTTCTCTGACGCGGCAGGGGGCGGGAGCCAGCTTTGGCCCCGGTGTAGGAAATGAAGTCTGTTCAGACTCACCGGCAGGCTCTTCGCTTTGCCCTCCCTTCTCGAACCATCCAGTGGCCACGCTGCCCCAGGGCTCTGCTCGCGAGCCAGGCACACGCGGGAGACGTTACTCCGCGGCGGACGTCCCCTCCCCCTCCAGGGCCCTGAGTGGTTGTGTCCGGGCTCAGTCACGAACGGGGAGCTGGAC